>PVKS010033166.1:0-21945 GCA_004027875.1 Aplodontia rufa
TTCAGTTGTCTACAAATGGCTGTCCAGTTTGTCCAACACCATTTGTTGAACAGGCTATCTTTCTTCCACACTATACTTTTTCCCCCTTTATCAAATATCAAATAGTTAAGGATATGGGGGTTTGTCTCAGGATCTTCTCTTCGGTTCCACTGATCTTGGGTTCTGTTTTGATACCAATACCATGCTGTTTTTGCTGCTACAGCCCCTCTGCAGTATAATTTCAGGTCAGGGATTGAGATACCCCCTATTTCTTCCTTTCTATAGAGTAATGTTTTGGCTAGTTGGGTTTCCTGTTATTCCATATGAACTTGAGAATTGCTTTTACTATATCTCTGAAGAATGCCATAGGTATCTTGATGGGGATTGCATTAAATCTGTAAAGGGCTTTGGGTAGAATGGCCATCTTTATTATATTGATTCTGCCTAACCATGAGCATGGAATATTTTTCCATCTACTCAGGTCTTCTGTAATTTCTTTTTTTAGTATTTGATAGTTTTCTTTGAAGAGGTCCTTAACATCCTTTGTAAGGTTAATGCCCAAGTATTTCATTTTTTTGGAAGTGATGGTGAATGGGAAAGATTTCCTGATTTCTATTTCTGTGGATTTGTTGCTGGAGTAAAGAACTGATAGTGATTTGCTGGAGTTCATCTTGTAGCCAGCTACTTGGCTAAAATCACCTATAAGCTCTAGGAGTTTTCTGGCCGATGTTATTGGGTCTTCTAGGTATAAAATCATGTCATCTGCAAATAGAGATAACTTAACTTCCTCTTTTCCTATACGAATACCTTTGATTTCCTTGTTTTGCCTGATAGCTCTGGCAAGGGTTTCAAGGACTATATTGAACAAGAGTGGGGATAGCGGACAGCCTTGTCTCATACCTGAATTCAGTGGAAATGCTTTCAGTTTTGCTCCATTGAGGATAATGTTGGCTATGGGTCTGTCATAAATGGATCTGACATAGTTAAAGTATCTTCCCTTGATCCCTGTCTTTTCCAAAGTTTTGAGCAAAAAGTGGTGTTGAATTTTATCAAATGCTTTCTCTGCATCAATTGAGATGATTATATGATTTTTGTTTTTAATTTTGTTTATGTGATGAATTACATTTATTGATTTGCATATATTGAACCAGCCTTGTTTTCCTGGAATGAAGCCCACTTGATCATAATGTATTATCTTTTTAATGTGCTTTTGTATCCAATTAGCTAAAATTTTATTAAGGATTTTTGCATCAATGTTCATCAGGGAAATTGGTCTATAGTTTTCTTTCCTAGATATGTCTTTGTTGGGCTTTGGAATCAGTGTAATGTTTGCTTCATAGAAAGTGTTTGGGAGTGTTCCCTCTCTATCAATTTCCTGGAAGAGCTTGTAGAGGATCGGTGTAAGTTCTTTTGTGAAGGCTTGGTAGAATTCTGCCGTATATCCATCGGGACCTGGGCTTTTCTTTTTTGGGAGAGCTTTGATTGCTGCTTCAATTTCACTTTCTGTGATAGGTTGGTTTAGGTTTTCAATGTCCTCTTGTGTTAAAGAGGGGATGTTGTGTGTGTCTAGAAACCTGTCCATGTCCTGGAGGTTATCAAATTTGGCAGAGTATAAGTTTTCAAGATAGGTTCTGATAATCTTCTGTATCTTGGATGAGTTTGTGATGATATTGTATTTTTGTCTGTGATTTTGTTGATTTGTTTCATTTTGATCTTCCTTTTGGTGAGTTTGGCAAGGGATCTGTTGATTTTGTTAACTCTTTCAAAGAACCAACTCTTAGATTTGTTAATAGATTGAATAGCTTTTTTGTTCTCAATTTCGTTGATTTCAGCTCTGATTTTGGTGATTTCCTGTCTTCTGTTAGATTTAGGGTTGGACTGTTCCTCCTTTTGTAGTCGTTTCAGTTGAAGCATAAGGCTATTAATCTGATCTCTTTCTAGATTTTTGATGTATGGGTGCAGTGCTATAAATTTACCTCTTAAGAAAGGTTTCGGTATGTTGTTTCCCTGTTCTTGTTCAATTCCAAAATCTTCATAATCTCTGTTCTCATTTCCTCTTTTACTCATCCTTCGTTTAAGACGTAATTATTCAATTTCCAAGTATTTGAATAGTTTCTGTTGTTTCTCTTGTTGTTGATTGCTAAGATCATAGCACTATGATCTGACAGAATACATGGGATTATATCCACTTTTTTATATTTGCTAAGATTATCCTGATGAACTAGGATGTGGTCTATTTTAGAGAAGGATCAATGGGCCGATGAGAAGAAGGTAAATTCAGCTGTCTTAGGATGGAATATTCTGTAGGTGTCTGTTAAGCCCGATTGTTTGATAGAGTAGTTCAGATTGGAGACATCTTTATTGATTTTTGTTTTGATGATCTACCTAGAGTTGATAGTGGTGTGTTGAAGTCCCCCAGGATTATTGTGTTGAGATCAATGAGGGGATTAATGTCCTTAAGTATTTTTTCCATATATTTGGGGGGCTGTAATTGGGGGCATAAATGTTGATTATCATTATATCTTCTTGGTGAACTGCCCCTTTAAGTATGATAAAGTGTCCCTCTTTGTCCTTTCTGACTAGTTTTAGTTGGAAATTAATTTTGTCAGAAATTAGAATCGCTACACCAGCTTGCTTTTTTGGGCCACAGGCCTGGTAGATGTTTTCCCATCCTTTCACTTTCAGCCTGTGTCTATTTTTGAGTGTCAAATGTGTCTCCTGCAGGCAACATATTGTTGGATTTTGTTTTTTGATCCAGTGGGTCAGTCTGTGTCTTTTAATTGGGGCATTGAGACCGTTCACATTCAAGGAAAGAATAGATATGGGAGGCTGATTCACAGACTTTGTATGTATTACATAGTTTTGAGTCATCTTGAAAGTCAGTTTTTGTATAGTATGATTATTGACTCGCCCTTGTTTAAGGATTTAGCATATCGTTGGCATTATCTTCTAAATGGAGTACATCTTTGAGAATGCTCTGTAGAGCGGGATTAGTGTTCATGTATCTTGCAAGCATGAGTTTATTGTTAAAGTATTTAATTTCCCCTTCGCATTTGAAGCTTAGTTTTGCCGGATATATTATCTTTGGTTGAAAGTTGTTATTTTTTAATACTTGAAAGATATTGTTCCAAGCTCTTCTAGCCTTCATTGTTTGTTCTGAAAAATCCATAGTGATCCAAATTGGTTTGCCTCTGAATGTGATTTGCGGCTTTCCTCTGGCAGCTTTTAGAATACTCTCTTTAATTTCTCTGTTATTCAATTTGTAAATGATATGTCTTAGTGAGATTCTCCACTGATTAGGTCTATTTGGTGTTCTGTAAGGATCTTGGATGTGGTATTCTGGATCAATCGCAAAATGAGGGAAGTTCTCACTTATGATTTCGCTTAAAAGGTTCTTGAATCCCCTTGTTTGCTGTTCAGAATTTTCCTCCAGGCCAATGATTCTCAGATTATTACACTTCATCTCATCAAATATTACTTGGAAGTTCTGATTATGTAAAATAAGCTGTTTATCTTGTTTTTCTTCTTTGATTTCTACATTGTTTAGGCTGTCCTCATTGTCCGGTACTCGTTCTTCAAGCGCTTTAGTTCTATTTTCAGTGGTGTTTACTCTGGTGTTTGTGTCTTCTAGTGAAGATTTGAATTGGTTAACCATGTTTTTCAATCCTGATAGCTCTGCTACATCTTTTTTCAGAATGTCGATATCCTTGTACAGCTGATCTTTCATCTCCTGGAATTGATCCTTAATTTCTCTGTAGAAGTTGTCTCTCATCTCTTGAAATTGATCTATGATCTCTTTCCTTATTTCCTCTCTCAACTCTTTGATTGCATTACTAATCATAATGCTGATACAATGTCTTTGATTTTCATCTAGGGCCCTGGCTATGGGATCCTTAGGTGAAGAGCTCTGGGAGAGTTATTTCCCCTTTTCCTCATTTTCTGAGTCAGAGAGCTTGTCTTTTATTTCAACCTTGTTACTCTTGTTTGAGAAATTGGAGCTTCTTATGACTTTGCTTCATTGTGAAGAGGAGTTATTTGGTCAATATAGACCTAAAGATACCAGAGGCTATAGGTGCAAATACTAGTCCGTTTCAACAAAAACGGATGAGCTGATGATTAGCACCAATAGTGGCAGCTTTTATTGAGAGAACTCTCACTGTGTAGTATGATACCAAGCAAGTAGCTGTTTTGAAGCGTGTCAATTTCTTCAGGTATTTGGGTCTCTCTGAAATTGGGGAGAAGGATTGACTAGGAAGTCAAGGAAGTGAATTGGGGAGGTATAAAATCACACCTGTTATAGAGTATAGGGGAACTAGGGATTAAGGGGAAGTAGGTTATTCTATTAGGACTAAGGAAAACATAGGACTGGGGTGCAGGTAGGGTAAAGACTTGGGGTGAGAATGAGAGAAAGATGCTTATATTTAGGGATTACCAGAGTACAGTGGAGAAAGAAGTTAGCAGTAGGGTTCAATAAGACCTAAAGAAATAAGAGCCAGTCAGCAATACATACACACAGATAAGTATTTACATCCACCGACACCAAAATTCTGTATTAATCATATGTCAAGAAAGGACCACAGGAAAAAGAAGGAAAAGAAAAAAAAATCTAAAACCCACAGTAATGTTAAAAATTTAAAAATATTATTTTCCAACTGGATTCCCATTTTAAAAAAATTTTTAAATTAAAAAATAATAATAATAAAAGAAAAAAATGAAGAAATGAAAAAAGAAAAAACCCACAAAACTTGTTGGTACACTTCTGAGATTTTCTGGCCCTTAGATTAGGAGGTATGTATCATGGGGTGGTGCAATCAAATCTGACATCAAGCTGGGGATTTTTCAGAGTTGAGCTTGTTTGGGGAGAAGCAGATTGGTTGAGTCCGGTGGCCTGGATTTTCTTAGAGGATCTCCTCAAAATTTTCTGTTGCAAAGGGGTATTCAGCTCTGCCTGGGCTGTAATCCTGAGATGGTTGCTTTCTGCCAATCCACACTCTAAATATTTCTTGGACCTGGGGCTCAGAAGTTGTAGACAATCGAGTTGATCCTATTTTAGATGCGTGGGTCTCTTGACTGATCCAAGGAGAGTGATAGTGGCTAGCCTGAGACTTGCTTCCTCAGGATCACTGGTGACCCACTCTGCATGTCTTGTGATCTTCCGGATTCCCAAGAGCTGCTCTGTGAGGTTGACTGAAACCCTCAGAAGATGGACCAGATTGTGCCAGTACTTATGTGATTCTCTGTTGCAAGCACTAGGAGGAGTCCTGCTAGAGAGGTCCAGGCCTATGCAGCCTTGGCTATGCAAGGAGCTCAGATGCTAAGGTGAAGCCCGAGCTGCCCCATATATTCAAAGCTTCCTGAGGCAGATTTCAAGAAGAGGCTAAAACAGAGGATCCCCTATACAGGGATGCTCCCTGCTGTAGCAAGCTCTGTTCACAGGCTCCTCCTATTTGGGTGGGAAGGGGGATGGACCAAAGGGCAGAAGGTCACCAACCGAGAGGTTTGGGAGCTGGAGAGGTGAATCGGCAGTTTGCTACAGCCCCCAGGGCAGATGGCTAGTTGGTGGGGGGTGGTAACTTCTGTTTCTGGTCGGGTGGACTGAGGCCCCTTAACACTGCTGGATGACCCGCCCCGCCCTCAGAGACACGCCCTGTCCTCAGGGTCACGTCCCAATGGTGGACGGCCACAGCACACACAGCTAGTAGTTCGATAATGTGAGCAATTAATTCCCAGAGCTTTAAGCAAGATTAGGTAAATGATGAGCAGTCAGATCAGGGAGTTCGCAGCCGGCCGGGTTAGGGAACGTGGTTAGGAAACTCGCTCCCTTGCTCTGTTTTAGATTCTGGTTTTCTGACTGGGCGGCCGAGAGCCCAAGAGCGTTTTTTGCTGAGCAGCCAGCCCCGCCCTCAGGGAAACGTCACAATCAGGCGCCGGCTGCTGCCGCTCACAGGAACAGCTGTAAGTTCGCTAATGTGAGTAATTAATTCCCGAGCTTAATTCCAAGTTCATGGAAATAAAGAGCAGTCGGATCAGGGAGTTTGAGGCCCGATTAGGGTATTTGATTAGGAAACTTGCTCTGTTTCCTCCCCTTCAGGGAAGCTCCCCTCCTCCCCAGGTGTGGGGCCGGTCACACGGGTGCCACAAACTTCCTCCTTTATTTTCGTTAATGCTCCACGCTATTCCTTTGGAGTTAAAAAATTAGTGGGGGGTAATGTTCTCCCACACTGGGAGCTTTGTCCTACCGTGGGAATCCGCGTGCAGTCCCGCAGCGTGAGGTGACTCTCAGGAGCGTCTCGGAGTCACTGCTGCTGGGGTGGCTGCCATCTTCTGAAGCTCCTTAACTTTCTCTTTATGTTAGCTACTTACACAGTAAGAAACTCCTTCAGTCTCCCTGGCACACTTCCCTTCAGCTTACTCTACCCTAGAGAACTTAATTTCTTATTCTCATATTCTGTGTTTAGATTTATCACATCAGTCAGCACTTTTTAAAGTTTTTCGGTTTTTCTAATAACAAAATCCCTCACATCATGTTGTTATTAATCCATTTACCATATTTTTTCTTTCTTTGAACCTACATTTACCAAAGCTGCTACTGTGTGTATTATAGGCATTTGTGATTCAGAACAGGAAGAACATAACTCCCAAGAAATGTCAGTGTGATCGCAGAGGCAAGAGAGTAAAACTTACAGTAGCGGGTGGTTCAAATTATGATATAAGTAACTGTGGAATTCTGTAAACAAACTGAGCAGGACATAGAACCAAGACTTCTTTGAAGAGAGAATTAGCATTGAATATTGGAAAATATCAACAAATGGCAGAAATTTTGTTTTTGTGGGTCTTGGTCAATTATCTAACAGGTTTATTAAGATATAATTCACAAATCATACAAGTCTCACCCAGTGGGGAGGCTAAGGCAAAAGGGTCACCTGATCCTAGGAGTTCTAGACCCACCTAGACAACATAGGGAGACCCCATCTCAAAAAAAGAAAAAAAAGAAAATCAGTCATATGAAGCTCTCGAGTAAGGGCACTCCAATTAGAAGACCCAGCAAAGGGAAAGATCCTGAGACAGAATGCAAGACAATTGCAAGTGAGACAGAATGCAGACAGGCTACAAGTCAACATGTTGAAAGCAAGGTAGATGTAAAAATAAAGAATTATCATTTCACAAATGTTGGGGTGTTGAATGATCCCAGGTGGGGTAATCAGGGATGGAACAATGACATCAGGGATTTAGGTACTTACCATTTTCTTACATGTTGTCTTTGGGATGTTTCCTGTATTAACATGTAACATAGGTACAAACAATGGACTTTTACTTGTCCCGCTTGCCAGGGAATTAGATGTGGCATAGTTTGTACCCAAAAATGCCTGATGGGGTTCATGAAATATTCTTATATTTTTCTTTTGCCTTCAGATTTTTAGGCTGTTTTGTAGTTTATAAGCCCAGTTAATTGAATATTTTTTTCTTAATAGAACCTTTAAAATACTTTTTTTTAAGAAATGGCAAATGATGATAAAGTAAGCACCACATATACTACAAGGATTTTAAAATTGTCAAACCTAATGCCAAACTACACGATTTTCTCTCTTTAAAAAAATTAGACATTCCACATTTGCTGACCTTTGTGGCAATGACAAGTAAATGTCATTAGTAGTCATTAGTAGTAGTATACTACCTAGCATATGTTGTTTTTAAAATGTTTTTTAATTGTCACATAATATTTGTACATATTTATGGGGTACAGTGTGATAATTTGATACATGTATATAATGCACAATTATCATTCAAGATAATTAGCATTACCCTCACCTTAAACATTTATCATTTCTTTGTTGTTGTCTTGCAGGTATTCTCAAGAAAATAAATTCAGTTTCTTCTGGGAGGAAAAGGTGATGTTTTATTAATAAAATAAATTCAAGATAGGGAATGAACATTTTAAGAGTGATTTTTGGAAACATTTCCATTATGTGATTTTGTTGCTAAAAATGTTATATGTCACCATTAAAACCCATACTTTCATACCATTAATTGTAGAAATAGTTTCTTAACATTGAAAAGATACTCAAAAGGGTTTCAGTCAATTTAAAACTCATTTTTAAAATATGTAAAAATGACACCTTTTCTGTCATTTGTTTCCAATTCCAGGATATTTTCATCCCAAATTCGTATGACAGCCTCTATTGGATGGTGGAAAAGACTGAAAATTTTTGTTTGTGATTTAACAAAAATACATGTAAGCCAATGAAATGTGTTGTCTTTGAAATAGTTATGCCAAGATCTCTGTAGTATTATGAGATATAATTTTCATTCATGAACACCATTAAAACTAAAGGATCAAAATACATAGAATTTAGAACCAAGCATATTATGAAATGCTAAATGAAGATTTTAAAAATATAGTATTTCTGCTGAAATTTATTAAATTAACATATCACTAATATTAAAATATTAATTTTGAGCAAAATAATTTAATGAGGAAAATAAATAGTTGGAAATTAACTGTATTTCATCTTTATAACATTTTTTTTTTTAAAAGAGAGGACAGTGTGAGAGACAGAGAGAAATGAGAAACAGAATCAATTTTTTTTATTGAGTTTTTCACATGGCTTTTGTTGCTCTGATGCTTAGTTGTGTACGTGGGTTGCTGGGGTTTGAATCCGTGTACTTGTGCATGCTGGGTGAGCACTGTAACCACCGAGCCATCGCTCCAGCCCATCTTTATCACATTAAAAGAACAGCTTTATTGAGATTATAACGCATCATACAGTCCACTCAAAGTATATTTGTTGTTCAGTGTGTTTCAGTATATTCAAGTACGTGCAGTCATCACCACTTTCCATTTTAGTCACTCCAAAAAGAAACTTCATGACAATCAGTAGTCATTCCCTATTTCTCCACAAAGTGCCCTGTCCTAAGTAACCCTAATTTATTGCTTCTATGGATTTGTCTATTTTGTACATTTCATGTAAATAGAATCATGTGACATGCGATCTTTTGCTACTAGCTAATTTTCTTTAGGTAGCATGTTTTCAGGGTTCATTTGTGCTGTAAAGTATGTCAGTACTTCATTCAGTTTTATGGTCAAATAATAGTCCTTGTGTGGGTGTGCCACTTTTTGTTTAACCATTCTGTCACTGATGGACATTTGGGTTGTTTCCATCTTTTGGGCTTTTATGAATATTGGCTGGTATGAACATTCATATGCCAGTTTTTTTAAACACCTGTATCAAATAATTTAGGGTATATACTCAAGAATGGAATTGCTGTATGATTTGGTAATTTTGTGTTCACCTTTTTAAATTTTGTATTTTTATATTTTTGGTACTGGATATTGAACTAGGGGTGTCTAACTACTGAGCCACATCCCCAGCCCATTCTTTATTGTTTATTTTGATACAGGGTCTCACTGAGTTCCTTAGGGCCTCGCTAAGTTACTGAGGCTGACCTTCAACTTGTGTCCTCCTGTTTTAGCCTCTGGAGTCTCTGGAATTACAGGTGTGAAGTCTCTGGAATTACAGGCATGTGCCACCACACCCAGCTTTATGTTTAACTTTTTAAAGGAAACTTTAAGCTATTTTCCACAGCAACTGTTCTATTTTAAATTTCTACCACATTGAACAGCACTTATTCCACATCTTTATCGTTACTCATTACTTGCTGTTCTTTTTGTTTTATTGTAGCATAGTACACGGGAAATGGTAATCATGGCTTTGGCTTACAATTCCACAATGACTAGTGATGTTGAACATCTGTTGTATTTATTAGCCATTCATATATTTTCTTTAAAAAAAAATGTCTATTAACATCCTTTGACCATTTATTAACAGGGTTGTCTTTTTGTTGTTGAGCTGTAAGACTTTGTGTATATTGGATACAAGACCCTTACCAGATATATAATTCACCATTTTTCCCCCTTTTTGTGGCTTATCTTTTATATTATTATCTTTTTGTGTCTGAACCAGGGATTGATTCCATGGACACTTATACCCAGACCTTTTAATTTTTTATTATTTTGAGACAGGATCTTGTTAAGTTGATTAGGGCCTCACTAAATTGCTGAGGCTGGCCATGAACTTGAAATCCTCCCAAGTTGCTGGGATTAAAGGCAACCATGCCCAGCTTCTTTTAATATTCTCTTTTTTTTTAAGAGAGAGGGACAGAGAGAGAAAGAGAAAGAGAGGAAGAGAGAGAGAGAATCAGTTTTATTTAGTGTTTAATGTGGCCTTCATTGCTTCGACACTTTGTTGCATACGAGATGCTGGGGTTTGAACCCATGGACTCGCACATGCGAAGCAAGCACCACAACCTCTGAGCCACTGCTCCAGTCCCTTTTTTTATTTTTTTATATTCTTGAAAGTATTCTTTAATGTATAGAAATTTTCCATTTTGATGAGTTATTCATTTTTTCTTTTATTGCTTGTGCTCTTAGTATCATATCTAAAAAGCCATTTCCAAATTCAAGGTTATGAATATTTATTGCTTTAAGAGTCTTATTACATCAACTATTATATTCAAATTTTTTATTTAAGTAAATTTTATAAATTATGTGAAGTTAAGTTTCAGTTTTATTCTTTTGCATGGGGTTATTTGGTTGTTCCAGTTCTTTCTCTTGAAAAGTGTGTTCTTTCCCATTAGAAAAAAATTAGTTGACACATAGGCTTATGTCTAGCCTCTCAATTCCATTCCATTGATCCTTATGTTAATACTATACTGTTTTGATTTGTGGTTAGTTTCAAAATCAGGAAGTGTGAATAATTTTACTTTGTCCTTTTTTTCCAAGATTGTGTTAGCTTTCTAAAAATACTATATACTGTATGATTTTCATTTACATGACATTTGGAAAAGGCAAACCTATAGGAATAGGTTATAACAAATCGTTGGTTATAAGGGAGTAAGGTGGAGGGAAATCAAATACATAAAGCATGTGAAATGTTTTTAGGGTAATTAAACTATTCCATATGATACCATAATGGTAGGTATATGACACAATGCTTTTATCAAAACCCATAGAACTTTAGAGATCTTAATGTATGCAAATTTTAAAAAGCAGTCAGGAGATTGGGTTCTAGGTTAGAACACAGACTGTGGTCAAAGAATCTAATGGGATTACAATTACATTATATGAATCAAACATGCTAAAGGGAGTGGGAAAGTGGCAGGAAAAGATATTGACATAAGTAATTTGGAAATGAACAAAGTCTGTAATAGGCAAAGAAACATAAACACTATCCTCTAGTTGATAAATTGTTTTCCAAAGTATCCATTTTCAGGGATATGGGTTAATAATTTGGAAATCACTATAGGTGTATATGGAATTAAACAATTAAGTAAATGGACAGCAGATGGTGGGAGCCAAGTTTATCACTGTTGGTGTGGGAGATTACAAATAAGGGACGAAATCTAGAATGATCCATATAGTAATAAAATGGTTAAAGTTGTATACATCAAATGGACTCATATTTAGCTTGTTATAGGTATGGATAATTGTGTATAGAAATATTTATTGATATATGTTTGCATACATAGGTTAATCTGCATATATATATTTTCTTAGTCTACCATCTTTAAAGAACCTAGAAGCAACAACATTCCAGTGGCAATGAGCATACCTAGCATCAGATCTTACTTTTTAATACTATTTTGAAATACAAAGGAAGCAGTCCCTCATAGAAAAATACAGTGGTAGAACTGGGGCTGGAAATATACACTTACACTTCATCTTGTAGTGAGAGAAAGAAAATATTCATACACATGCGTGCGCTTGCACGCGCGCGCACGCGCGCGCACACACACAGAACAGAGAGGCCAAGTGAAAGTTCTCAATGGTAGAAGATGGAATAATTTGAGTCACAAAACAAACAAAATGGTATTAGATTATAAGCCACTGTATAAAATAAACATGCATGAGTCCATACTAATATAAATAAGTGATTCAATGTAAAAATAAATAATGAAGGAGAGCCAAGCCTCCCATGCAGAAGTATTCCTAATAATTTACATAGATACTCTACTTTTAAGAATGTGGAACTTAACTTCCCACATCAAGAAAGTGGGCTTCATTTAGTGACTTCCTTCAAAAGATCATAATATAGGAAGGGGGAAAAATAAAATAACTTTAAAGTAAGGAAACCTGACTAAAACTCAGACAAATGATTCTCAACAGTAATAAATCATGTTGAAAGTATGTACCTTGGATATGATATGATAAAATGCTGCTTTACCTTTGTGATCTTCTTCCCAGAAATTCTTAACCCCAGTTTAATCATGAGAAAAACATAAGATAAATTCCAATTGAGGAAAATTCTACAAAATGCCTGATCCATACTCTTCAAAACTGTCCAGGGTCATTAAAAACAAGGAAAGCCTGAGAATTTGTCACAGTCAAGATAAACCTAAGAAAATCAAATTTGATGTGGTATCTTAGATGTGTTCCTGGAACATAAAAATGACATTTTCATTTATTCATTTTCATTATTCATTTTAATTTATCTGAATAAATTATTGACTTCTGTTAATAATAATGAATCAATAACTTAATTGGAAAAAAATTTAAAGGAGGGAATATTGTTTTTCTGCTAGAATAACTTTATCTGTGCTAATTTTCCCATTGTCTATAGTTGGTCTTTCAGTCTACTTTGTGTGCAGTATTCTACTTTATCACCTAAGTCTGTGGCTCAGCAAGGACTTCTATTTCTCAGTAATGAACTACTTCTCTTTTTTATCCATGTTTTCTATCTTATAACATTTCTAATTAAGGAAGCATATTACTTAAAAGAAATAGTCCCAAGAAATCCCTACTGACTTCTCTTAATTTTCAGGTCAGTTAATAAAACTTTGTAGAAAGAGTGTTCCTCTAGAGGAGGAACATTGCATTCCATATCATTAGCTTATTATTTATGGAGGAGGAACTGGTTCATTTAAATGGACAGTAATTTGTAAAAATGGAGTTCTCCTTTCTTTAGATTAGACATATTACCATATTTCTTCCAGATTTCATGGAAATCTGCCCTTATGTAGTCATGAGTTTTTGAAACTAAGTGATAAGCTGGGATGGGACAAGGGCAAGTAGTGTGGAGGAGGACAGTTATGTATTCCATGGAGAAGAACATTTCTGAGACTATAGGTGTTTAATATGTTCTAGGGATAACTGGGAAGTTGAAGCACAGTGAGTGCTGGGGGATTGGTAGGAAGTGCCGTTGGGGTTAGGGTGGGACTTGTGGGGCAGGAAGTATACAGATCCTTTAGGTCTTTGGAGGCCATGGTAAGCACACTGGAGTTTTCTAAAAGTAAATTTATTTTCTTCTTCACTACTTTTATCCCTGTCTATGGTATGGAAAGAAGGAACAAAATATCCCTTTGACCAAACATTAGCCAGGCTCCTTTAAATCTTCCCAAGTTGGTCTTGGCTTTTAGATTTGCATCTCTTTATATTGCCCAGTTTTAGCAAGAATCCTGTTAAGCTGCTTTTTCACAGAATCTCCCATCCTCCATTTCTGATGGGATTCCTAAACCTTCATCATATTCCACATGGTATCTGATCACTCTAGCCTGCCTTCAGCAAAAATCTTGTTCAATAGGATTAGCCAGAATATTTCCCCTGCTGTTTGCTCAGCAGTTTTACATCCATCTATTGTTGCTCTTTGGTTATAAACTCTCTATTTTACTTTTTTAATTCGACGTTGGTTCTTTCCTACTACAAAATAACATCACTGTAGTTTCTTTTCCTTTTTTTTTTTTTTTTTTTTTACCTGGGTTTAAACCCAGGGTTTCTTAACCACTGAGCCACATCCCCAGCCCTTTTTACTTTTTATTTTGAGACAGGGTCTCACTAAGTTCATTAGGGCCTCTCTAGGTTGCTGAGGATGACCTTAGAACTTTTGATCCTCCTACCTCCATCTCCCAAGCTGCTGGAATTACAGGTATGTGCCAACATGCCTGGCCATCACTATAGTTCTTATAGCTATTATGACAGTTATGAATGAAATCTGACTTACTTTTTAAATAAATGTTATGAATAGTTTTTCTTTAACGAAAGAGTCCCTTTTCAGCCTCAAGATGAAACACTCCATCTAGTCTCTGAACATCACTTCTTGGTTTCATGAATAGTCTTTAATATGATATATTGACACTTTTAATTTCATTTAATGTATTGAAATTTTCTGTCACATAATTTTTAATCATGGTGTGTTATTATTTTCATCCTAAAGAAAGTATTTTCTTTGACCATCATTTTCTTGCTTAGCTGACATCTTATTTTGCTCTATACCTTCTTAGCTAAGCTTCTTAATAGTCCACTTTTCCCTTTATACTTCTTTATCTTTCACTCATGTTATGCATCACCATAGTCTGTTACTTCACTAAAATGACTATTGATAACTTCATAAACCACCATTGAATGACTAAATCCAATAAAATTATTTCAGTCCTTTTACCTTGAGATACTCTTTTTTGTCTTCCTCAAACCACTTCTACTTCTTTCCTTATCTGTGTTGGTTATGTTCTAGCTCCAATTTTGTTATGTAGCTCTATGCTTTTGTTATTAACCACCATTCTGCTTTGGGATTTATTTATATTCCAAAAATTTAACTTGAATGATTTTTTTCCAGACTCATACTTTCAATAACTGTGTAATACCCTGTCAGTCCCCAAAATGTCTCTTATCTTGATGTATTTATTTAGTTTAAATATGTACTTAAGTATGTTCTCTTGACATTTTCCCAATTAATCTTTCACAGATATCTTAAAACTCAGCATATCCCAAATCATAACGTTTACTTGACAGTTTATATGTCTAACTCAGTTCATTGCATCATTATTATTTATCTACTAAGGCTTAGCAGAAGTATGGAAATTATCCTATTTTTTCCTGTTTCTTTGCCTGTAATATTAACCTTGTAAATTTTCTTTGTAAATAGCTCTCAAATCTCTTACATCTTCTCAATTCCCACTATAGTTAGTGCTCCTATTTTAGTTCAAGTTATTATATATATTGCCCAGGTGATTAAAGCAGATAGCTAGTTATTCCTCCTTTAAACTTCAGTTGCATGGTTATTATGGAAGTCTTGCTTGACCATCTAAGGAGATACTTATTTAGTTATATGTTTAGCTATATACCTACAAGAAGAAAAATTTTTAAATAGTTTAACCATATCTATAAATCCAAAGGTAGCTGACGTAGGCAATATGTCTTGTTCAAAATAAAGTGGATTTGTCTTTTTGAAAAGCAAATAAGTGGGCTGGAGCGGTGGCTCAGTGGTTATGGCACTTGCCTTGCATGCACAAGGACATGAGTTTAAACCCCAGCACCATGAGCACAAAGAAGTGTTGGAGCAACAAGGGTCACATGAAAAACTAAATAAAATTGAGATTCTCTCTCTCTCTCTCTCTCTCTCTCTCACTGTCCCTCTCTCTAAAAAAAAGGCAAATAAGTGAGGTCTTGTGTGTAACTATCAAAGTAAAACAGAGCAGACACTAGTAAAAGCTGTAAAATATATTTTATTCAGAAACTGTTGCAATAGAGGATAGGGATGAGAGACATCAGTATAGAACTGAGCCCAATTCCAAATATAATAAAGACAGATGGGGATTTACAGCCAATGAACAGAATGAAGGAGTCAATGGATATAAAGCTTCTGAGGAGTCATCAAGGATAGGGGGATACTTGCTAAACTGTGTTAGAATTCATACTGAAGGCAGGCAGGGTGTTAGCTATTAAGATTAGGAAATGCAGAATTTAGTTAGATATTGAAGTAATAAGATGAAAGATGGAGGACTTGCTAACTGACAATAGGATTCTTGCTAAAACTGGGTTATACGAGCCCAGCAAAAATGGAGTTTGAGGTTGAGACCTCATTGAGAAAAGGGCTTAGAGGATCCTGATTAACATCTGTTCAAAATGAGAGTCTTTATCAAAATACCAGTTTTCTATAATGTAGACTATATTCATATTTGGTCAATTAACCAATTACTAGAACAAATAAACCTGAACCTCAGAAGAATGAAGATCAAGAATTTAATTGACCTGCAGAGCACACTTACTCAGGAACCCCACCAGAGCCAACCCCAGCAGGCTCTGCACACAGAGGCCTCAGTTCAGAGGCTCACAGCTGCATAGGGCACCCCTGCCTAGGAACCCCCCTGGAGCAGAACCCAGCAGCCTCTCCTCTGGCGAACCAAGTAACCCACCAGTCCTAAACCTCCCATCCCCGGCACACATAGTGGGCCAGATGCAGCCCATTCCTGCCAGGTCCAGATACATTGGGCCCATACTCACTGCCAAAGGTCCTAGGTCCTGTTGCTGTGTGCAGGGGTCACATTCAGGCCAAACATGAGATACCAGGACCCACCAAAACACCCTAGGTACTGTGCACTCCCCGCCCTGGTGGTGTCTGATGTAACCCTTTGACCTACAAAGAAGTGAATAAGTACCTGCTTATTCACTACAGGGAAACTCTATTCAAAGATCCAGAAGAAGATTACCAAAATGAGGAATAAAAATAGAAAAGGTTCACCTCAAGCCCACAACTCCCCAGTCAAAGAACAAACAGACAGGGAGTAAGAACCTAGAAATAATTATCAGTGATCTGATTACTAAAAGGAACAATGAACTAAAAGGAGAATTAATGAATGGACTAAGTGAGAAAACTCAAGAGATGAAAAACTCTATTATCAAAGAAATAGACATACTGAAAAGAAGTAACAGACCTAAAATCTTTTGTCAATCATGTCAGAACAATGATGTAAGAATTTAATGATATTCTAACGTCTATAGAAAACAGAATCTCAGCTCTGGAAGTTAAGAACTCAGATCAGGCTGGGTAAGCTTGAGTGCACAGATGACAAAAGAGAATTAAAACCTCACATAACATGAGCGGAATATTTAAAATGTCTGGGATGAAATCAGAAGAAGCAATCTAAGAGTATTTGGGATATAGGAAGAAATCAAAACACAAATGAAAAGTTTAAAGAACATTCTCAATGAAATAATTAAAGAATTTAATTTAATTTAATTTCCCATATTAAAATAGAGTCTGAAATGCTCATCCAGGAAGCATACAGAACCCCCATGAGTCCTAATCTAATGATGAGTTCACCGAGACACATCATATTGAAAATGTATACCAGGAGAATCAAAGAAAGAATATTAAAAGCTTGCAAGGGAGAAACACCAAATCACGTTCAGAGGCAAACCAATAAAGATCACTTCTGACTTTTCAGCTCAGGCTCTAGAAACAAGATCATGGAAGGAGATCTTTCAATGTAGTCTTAATGACCACAACATACAGCCAAGAATATCATACCCAGCAAAACTCAGCTTCAAAATTAATGGGGAAATAAGAAACATTTCACAATAAGACCAAACATGCAGCTTTCATGAAGAGGAAACCAGCATTAAAAAGAACACTCAAAGGAAAACTCCAGATAGAAGAATAAGCAAACATTCCTCAAAAACCAAAAACAGGAAATTCAATAAAAAGTGCACGCTATCAAAAGACAACCAAGAAAGCACAGAACTAAAAAGTAAAACACGATGACGATGAACCACAAACACATAACTGTCCTCACACTGAATGTGAATGGTCTCAATGCACCAATCAAAAGACACAGAGTCGCAAATTGGATCTAAAAATAAAGTCCAACAATATGCTACTTAGAGGAGATTCACAGTACAGCCAATGACATCCACAGATTGAGGGTGAAAGGATGGGAAAAAATTTCCCAGACATATGGCCCAAGAAAGCAAGCTGGAGTTGTAATTTTTATATCCAACCAAATAGATTTCAAATATAAATTAATCAGAAGAGATAAAGAAGGAAACTATACCCTAGTAAAGGGAACAATACAACAGGAAGAGACGACCATAGTAAATATATACTCTCCAAACACAAATGCCCCCAACTATGTGGAAAAATTATTCCACAACATCAAATCACTTGTGGACCTCATCTGATAATACTGGGAGACTTTAATACTCCTCTATCACCACCAGACAGATTGTCAAAGCACAAAAACAATAATCCCCAGTCTAAACAACTCCATAAATCAAATGGACTTAACAGGCATGTATAGAATATTCCAACCCAAATTGGCTGAGTAGACCTTCCTCTCAACAGCACATGGATCCTTCTCCAATATAGATCATATTCTAGTTCACAAAGGAAATCTCACCAAATATAAAAAATAGATATTATTCCATATATTCTATTATACCATGATGCCAGGACCCTATCAATTAACAACAAAAATAACACAAAACACACATACACATGGAGATTGAATAATACCCTATTAAATGAAGAATGGATCCAAGGGAGCAGAAATCAAGAAATTCTTGGAAGAGAATGAGAATGCAGACACTATATATTGGAACCATTGGGACACCAAGAAGGCATTCTTGAGGGAAATTTTATAGCACTGACTACCTACACTAAAATCCAGGAGAGCTCTTAAATAAATAAGCTTATGCTCCATCTCAAATCTCTACAAAAGGAAGAACACTCTAAGCCCAAACTGATAAAAAGACAGGAAATGATCAAGATCAGAGCTGAATAAATGAAATTGAGAAGGAAAAAAAAAGCAATAAAAATTGATGGAAAAAAAGAGCTGGTTCTTTGAAAAAATAAACAAAATTGATAGACCCCCCAAGCTAATCTCATTAAAAGAAGTAGAGAATTGAGGCAAATTAACAAAATCTCCAATGAAAGGGAGCAATCACCACTGACTCTATGGAAAATCAAATGGATTATCAGAAAATATTTTGAAAAACTATACTCCTATAAATTAGATAACCTGGAAGACATGGACAAATTTCCAGACACAAACAACAGCTCCAAATTGACGCAGGATGGTACTGAGAAATCCTACATAGCCCAATAACAGGCACTGAAATCCACATAGAAATTAAAAGCCTTCCACATAAGAAAAGCCCAGGACCTGACAGATTCCCTGCTGAGTTTTACCATACCTATGAAGAGGAATAATACCTCTTCTTATTAACCTATTCCAAAAAATTGAAATGGAGGGAACTCTCCCAAATGCTTTTTATGAGGCAACTATAACTCTGATACCAAATCCCAATAAAGACACATGGATAAAGAAAATTACAGACCAGTATTGCTGATGAACATTGATGTAAAAATCCTTAATAAAGTTCTAGCAAATTGCATTAAAAAGCACATCAAGAAGATAATTCATCAAGATCAAGTGGACTTTATTCCAGGGATTCAAGACTGGTTCAACATATGCAAAACAGTAATTATGATTTATCACTTAAACCGAATTAAGGACCAAAACCATGTGATCATCTCAGTTGATGCAGAAAAGGCCTTTGGAAAAATCCAGCACCCATTTATGCTGAAAACTCTGGAGAAGATAGGGATCAAAGGAAGTTGTCTTAACTTTGTAGAGGCCATATATGACAAACCCTCAGCAATTATAATACTAAACAGAGAAAAGGTGAAAGCGTTTCCACTAAACTCAGGAACAAGACTGTGCGCTCTCACCACTTTTATTCACTATAGCCCTCAAGACCCTAGCCAGAGCAGTCAGGCAAGAAAAGAAACCCAAAGGGATAAGAATAGGAAGAGAGGAAGTCAGAATATCCCTTTTTGCTGATGACATGATCCTATATCTGGACAATCCAAGAAACTTCACCAGATAACTGCTTGAGCTTATGAACAGATTTACCAAAGTAGCAGGTTTACAAGATCAATGCCCATAAATCCAAAGCTTTCCTATATGACAACAATAATATAACAGAAAGAAAAATCAGGAAATCAAGTTCATTCACAATATCAAAAATAAAATAAAATAAAATACTTGGGAATTAATCTACAAGAGAATTAAAAACCCTCTACAATCCAAGTTATCAAATATGGAAGACAGAAATTGAAGAAAACCTGAGAAGATAGAAGGATGATCCATGTTCTTGGTTAGGCAGAATTAATATAATTAAAATGGCCATTCTGCCCAAAATGTTTATATATATTTAATGCAATCCTCATCAAAATACCAATGTCATTCTTTACAGATATAGGAAAAGCAATTACCAAATTGTTCCAATTTGGAACAAGAAATGCAGACTAGCCAACACATTATTAAGCAAGAAAGATGAAACAGGAGGATTCCCAATACCAGACCTAAAACTATACTAAAGAGCTGTAGTTAAAAAAGAGCATGGTACTGGTATTAAAATAGGCTGAGGAACAATGGAATAGATTAGAAGACTCTGAGATGAACCCAACAATCTTTAAACATCTGATCCTTGACAAATGGTGTCAAAATATAATATGGAGGAATGACAACCTATTCAACAAGTAGTGCTGGACAAACTGGAGAGGCATTTGCAGGAAGTTGAAAATAGATCCTTATCTCTCACCTTGCACAAAAATCAAATCAAAATGGATCAAGGATCTAGGAATTAAACCATCTACCATACAAATGCTAGATGACATATTAGGAGCAACACTCCAGCATATGGAGTAGGCAAAGACTTTCTCGAAACTCCCAGAGAGAAAGAATTAAAGTCAAGAATCAATGAGTGGGATGCCATTAAACTAAAAAGCTTTTGCTCAACCTAGTAATTGGTCAAAACTGTTAAGAGAGAATCTACAGAATGGGAGAAAATCATTGCCTATGATTCCTCCAACAAGGGACTAATATCCAAAATTTACAAAGAATTAAAAAACAATATTAAAAACACTATCAATCTAATCAATAAACGGGCCAAAGAGGTTTTCAACAGAGGAAATTGAGCAAGCCAATGAATACATGAACAAGTGTTTTAAATCGCTAGTAATTAGAGAAATTTAAATCAAAACTACATTAAGATTCCACGTCACTCTAGTCAGACTAGCAAAGATAAAGAATACAAATAATTACAGATGCTGGAGGGGTTACAGAGAGATAGGAAAACTATTAACTGCAGACTGGTACAACCGCTCTGGAAAGCAGTGTGAAGATTCCTCAAAAAATTAGGGATGGCTCCACCATATTACCCCACTATCCATCTTCTGGATATTTTCCCAGAAGAGAGAGAGAATCAGCACATTATAGCGACATAGCAAAATCCATGTTCATAGCAGCTCAATTTACAATAGTCAAATCATGGAATCAACCCAGATGCCCCTCACTGGATGAACTGATCAAAAAGCTCTGATATATATAAATGGATTCCTACTCAGCTATTAGAAACAATGATATAGTGGCCTTTGAAGGTAAATGGATGTCAATGGAAGAGATCATGCTGAGTGAAGTTAGCCAAACCCAGAGAGTGAAGATTTGAATTTCATTCCTTTGTGGTTCTGGAGCTAAACCCAGGCTTGGGTGAAAGGTAATCAAACTCATGAATTAGACCCAGAAAGGATATAGCAATACATCATCTAGAAAAATCATAAATTTGTGGGGGATGGAAGGGGAGGGGATAGGTGGGCAGAGGGGAGAGGGAGGGAAGATAGGGAGGGATCTAGCTAGACAATCTATAATGTAGTATACTCTTTACAACCCTGAGAAGTCAAATATTAAGCATGTAATCATTCTGGAAAATTCACAATCTTACACACACACACACACATACACAGTCAATTATATTTGTTAGGGGCATAATATAGAATCGAGACTGGGATATGGGCAATGTGGAGTTAACTATGGTTTATGATCAAGTGCATATCACATTGTTACTTTATATGCATTTATGATTGTAAAACAATTCTCTTTTTTTGTTAGTTAAATATGAACTAACAATTAAGGGGGAATCATTGTCAAACAATCAAAAACAAATGTATATTCACATAGCAAGCCAAGGCTGATGCCATTCCATGGTTTCCCCCACTTGGGTTCCCCATGGTTCCATGTTTCCCTCAATTAACACCTGTATTAAATGGACTTCTCAAGGAGGTTGGAGGTTTCCCTCTGAGTTGATTCCCCCATACTCACTCCCTCCAGTCTCCTTGATATCCTTCCTATTCC
>PVKS010033167.1:0-21947 GCA_004027875.1 Aplodontia rufa
AAAAAAAAAACTTCAATGAGATACCACCTAACTCCTGTTAGAGTGGCAAAAATGAAGAATACAAACAATGACAGATGCTGGAGGGGCTGTGGGAAAAGAGGAACACTGTTACACTACTGGTGGGACTGCAAACTGGTTCAGCCATTATGGAAAGCATTGTGGAGAATCCTCATAAAATTAAGGATGGAACCACCTTATGACCCAGATATCCCACTCATGGGTATTTTCCCAAAAGAGGTAGAATCAGCATATTATAGTGATGTGGCTTCCTCAATGTTTATAGCAGCTCAATTTACTATAGCTAGACTATGGAACCAACCCAGATGCCCCTCACTCGATGAATGGATACAAAAACTATGGTACATATATACAATGGAATACTACTTGGCCATTAGAGAAGATGATATTATGGCTTTTGATATCAAATGGATAGAGATGGAAAGAATTATACTAAGTGAAGTATCCCAATCTCAGAGACTCAAGGGCCGAATGGTTTCTCTCATCTGTGGAAACTAAAATACATGGGGAAGCAGTAGGTTAAATGGCTAAACTAATAGTAACCTCAAATTGTATGATTGTCAGTGTAATAGGGGAATGGCTCCCTAGGATACTTGGAGGCATAGGAAGGGGGAATGGTGGGGGGGAGGGTATTTGAAGATCTCCTAGGATACTGGAGAGTGGGAATATAGGCGAACCATCTCAGAAGCAGATGTCATTCCTCCACGAAATACCCATTTTATGCAAGAGTTCTTCTGGGGGGAAACTGCAACAGGTGAAACCCAAGGTGGTCATCCATGTTTTGGCATTACCCCTGGATAACTATGTATATACACATTGGTTATTGATGGTTTGATAATGTTTCCCTCTCATTTGTATCTCTATATACTCTTAATAAAAAAAATTTAAAAAAAGTCAAAACCATAGAAAATACACAGATAAATTTAGAAAAATTGTGGGTTAAAGACAAAAGTATCTCATTTTAAAGCATTCCACCAAACAATAATATTTTATTTTTGCAAAATTACAAAAGTTAAAAAATAATATTTGGAAGTGAAATATTTGGGCTTTCTGCATAATGGTATAACATTTTGTGTAATTAATCAAGTTATTAATTCTCTACCTTTTATTAATTCCTATTGTAACCACAAAAACATAGAAAAAGTGTATCATTTCCAACCTGGGGGGAAAAAATGAATGAAATAAAGTATTAATCTGTATTAAATCACAGAACCTAAATATAGGGAAAAACTAAGAGTAATAGTAAGCATAAAATAAAAGAAAAGGAAAAAATTTATGGATGATAAAAACTGAAATCACTGAGGTGATTATTCCAGTTAAAGGCGATTTTCAGGTTAGATATTAAAAATGTTCAACTATGTGTTATTAACAAAGGGATAAGTTAAACAAAATATACATAAAAGTTAAAAGTAAGAGCATGACAATATGAATACTAAAATATTTGATGTGACTATATGAATAACTAAAATATTAAATAAACTTAAAAAACAGTTCTAGAGATGAAAAGCATCCTTTGACCCCTTAATATTTGGTACTATTGAATCATATTTGCATTCACATAAAAATGAAGCTTGACCAATTAAAAAAATTCTGCTTTCACTTCAACATGGTCAGATCACAATGTAGCAATTCTTAAGGAGACACATAAGGCAAGAAATTATTCTGGTTGCTTATTCCTCCATAACAAATTTTCTCAAAATCATTGAAATGTTCATTCATGTCATATGTCAGGAATTCACAGTGGGCAAAGAGACAATGTTTTGTTGTTGTTTTCCTAATTCATTAAGTCTAAGGTTGGGAGATTTAAAGACTGGGGGTGATAATCTCAAGGAACTGATTACAATCAGTAGGTCCATGCACTCAGCTATAATCACCCACAGAATCATCATTGATACAGCTCACAATTTGAACCTTCACTGAGGCTTTTGCTATGATGCCCATATGTGGGTTCAAAATGGTGATTGGTTTCCAAGGATGATTATCCCAATATAGAGACAGAAATAAATGTATTGCTTTTTCTTCTTAATTGCAGAATTTAAGCATCATCACTTCTCTTTCTCAAAGAAGTCACAGTGACACATCAGGTTTCAGTGAGAGGGGAAACTAGGATTCAAATAATGATTGGAAATTGATTAGTTTTGGCATGTCACATAAGGACTGAAGTATTTTCATCTGTAAAAGAATTTTGACCTATCATTTGTGTAAAACAAATTATTAAGGATTTTAGTGGCACAGATAAAATCATTAGATTTGTGTTTGAGTTAGAAAATTCTGAGTCTTGTGCTCAGCGGTTTTGGCGCTTGCCTGGCAAGCACGAGGACCAGGGTTTATGTACACAACTAAGTGTTGGAGCAACTAAGGCCATGTGAAAAACTAAATAAAGTTGTTTCTCTCTTTCTCTGTCTCTCTCACTCACTGTCCCTCTCTCTTTAAAAAAAAATATTCTGAGTCTTAAATGCAAGACTGGTGAATGAAAACCCCATGAGAAGTCAATAGCAATAATCACTGACAGGTAAGGTCTAAAGTAAGTCAATAGCCTTTCAATGTTACCTAAGGAGATGAAATTTCAAAATATCAAAAACAGAACCAATAAAACTAGGAAATCGATGTATGTAAATATTGAGTGAAGAGGTAAAAAGTAGTTTTCAGGTTTTTGATATGGCTGTATAAATAGATGGCAGTACCATGTGCTCAGATACAGGAGAAAAAAATAGATATTCTTGTACGTACTGAATTTGAGTATTTCCCAGGAAAACCCAGAAAGATATAAGTGGTGAGATATATGAACCAGAAGCTTGAAGAAATTCAGGGATAGCAATTTTGCAGAAATTTAATTTTTCTTTAATGATGAAAATGTAGATCATTAAATAAAAATGAAACCATTTAATAATTCAAAGAATACGTACAGTAAGTTTACCAAAACCAAGCATTTTGTGAATACCTCCAAAAAGGGAAGCTAGTCAACATCACAGAACTGCAGAAACATAGGAAAAGAATCATGACAGAAATCATAAAGGCCAAAGGGATGAACACCTACAGAGAAAGAAGAGTCTTTTAATTTATAAGGAAGAAATTTTAGCATATTAATTTTCTGAAACAAAAACTTGTGTATTTCCAGTTAGAGGTTGAAGATGCAGGGGTGAAAGTACCTGACAGTGCAGAGACTAGATTGTCTGAAGGACTTGGCTGCTGAGGGCAAAGTTAGGCATTTTAATTTTAGACAATAAATGGGAAAAATGAAAAGAGACAAATTATGGAAAAGATCAAGAATTACACCATGCATTCAAAGGTACAGACTCAAATCTGCCTTTCACCAGGAGTCAGAATAGCAGCCACATCCATGCTGCATGTACAACCCTAAGAGAGAACATTAGAACACAAGCAACAGTTTAGCTGCCTGCCGTACAAGTGGAAATTGGTAACCATATCCCTGTTCTCCTCAAAATTTCTCCATTCCTTGAAAATTGTGTTCCTCCAAAGTAGTTTTGAATTGTTAAGCTTTTACAAAACTCTCTTTCCTTGCTTTTCTCATCCACCTGCTTGTGGAGTGCTCTTCTTGGTGACTTATGCAATAGAAACCTACAGATTAATGTTTGCATACCAAGCTAGAACTACCTACAAATTTTGTGGTGTGTGTGGGTGTATGCGTGCAATTGTGCACATGTATGTGTGAGTCTGCATGGGCCTGGATTTTTCAACTGAAAAGATTTCCTAAATATTAACCACGTACTTGCATTTAATTTTGAGAAATACTCATATAATATTTATTTGATTGTAATCAAGGCTCTCTTCTGTAAACTAATGTCATTCTTATTAAGCTTACAACATATTTTACACAATTTTTATTGAGCGCCACTTAATTATTTGACCCTTAATGCCAGCTCATACTGACTTTCATTATTTATTTATTTAATTTTGGGAATTGAACCCAGGAGTGCTTAACCACTGAGCAACATCCCAACCCTTTTTATTTCTGTATTTTGAGATAGGATCTCCATAAGTTGCTTAAAGCCTCCCTAAGTTGCTGAGACTGGTTTTGAAACTGTGATCCCTCTGCCTCAGACTCCCAAGTTGCTAGGATTAAATGTGTGCACCACTACATCTGATTTGTCTTTCATTTTAAAAGTTTAATTCAATACCCATCAAAGAAAATTAGTTTTAATTGAATTATCTACATTCATTGGCTTTTGAAGGCAAAAATGATTGAGAGTATATTGAGGAAATTGATTCCATAAAAAATATAAGGACTTGGACAATTTTTAAACAAGTTTCTCAGTTTGGATTTTCATAGTAGCAGCTACTTGCTGTAGTTAAGCAGAAGCAGAGTAGAGAATTGGATCAGTTGAGGGTGACAAGTAGAAAGAAGGTGATCAGAGTGACATGCCTTGGAATAACTCACATAGAATGAAATGCTGGCAGCTGCAGTCTCGGAACAATTAAGATGAAAGATCTCTGAAATGCTTTAGCAAAGGAGATTGATTTAGATCATCTTTGACTTTGGCAGAAAACAAGCTCATGTCATGATTGAATGATCAATAAAAAATGAACTTTTGTTATTTATTTTTAGATATGTGTTGTCTTTCCTAGGGTTAACATGGCAACAAAACTGTGGCTTTGATTTTTGACTTGTGGAGTGGGTGGTGGGAGTGGCAGGTTAGGAGAATGCAAAAACCAGTTCCTCCTACAATGTGAATACAATACATTTAAAAAGCTAAGACTGATATTTTTGGCACATGCAGTGTTCTAAGTAGAGATTTGACGAGTTTGAACTTTTATATTGATTGGATTTTTCAGACTCAAGAATGAAGGTAGCAAGGTTGAGTTGGGAGAAAACTGTAAAAGGATATACGGGAGTAAGAGGAGAGTGATAGGGGTTAAATAATGTTGTCTTTGGGATGTTGTCTGATACTAAAAGTAATTTATGAAGCCATGGCTGTGCTTTCTGGTGCCTTAATTGACTTATATACAGGTAGTTTTGCTTGCTTTGAAATACTGAGTATTTAGAAGTGTGCAATAACACACTTTTAAAAATTTGTTAAAAAATAAGTTGAGAGTAACAACTGGTTGAGGTTCAAGCCAAGAGGTTAGTTAATAAAAGGAAAGAGTAGGAAGGAATTCTAATTAGTGAGTTAAGTATTAAAAATACTTGACACAGGCTGTCACACAGAAGGGTAAAAGTTGCATTTAATTTATTAAGTAACACAGATTAATCTAAAAGATACTGTGCAGGATTTATGAACTAGCCAAAAAACTTTATAAGCATGGTAAACATAAAAATGCTAAGTGATTAATATATATGCAATTTGAAATTAAACAACCAAATACAAGAATTATTCAGGGGTAATGATAGCCATCAAATATATAGGTTGTAGCCATCTTCAAGGATGTGGAATATTATTGTCTTACACAGAAAGAGGTTTTTAAAGGGTAGTTGTAACCAACAAATAGCTGAAATCCTTTGGCCATATCTTTCTGTAATCTAAGTTATGATTTAAAATATAAATTATAAGGAAACTTTTAAATATGGCATATGACTAATCTCATATGACTGGGATTGTATTACTGTTGATAGTCTATTAGAAGCTTCTGTTCTTGTGTATGAAATTCAGTATTTATTCCTGATTTTACTTGTGTTATTACATATTGCAATTCATCAGACTTACCATCCCACCAACACTGCAGAATCTGGAAAAGCATTACTAAAATCTCAAGGCTTGTTCAAATACAATGCTCTTTATGTCATGGGAGAGCTTACATCTGTACCACTCAAATTGTTATGTACTGATATTTGGAATGAATAAAAATCACTCATGCATTCATTGTTTAATTCATTATATATAACTTATTTAGAAAAACATAGTGAATACCTTTTAGCTTATTTTGGTATAGAAATTTAAGTGACACTGGGCTAGAGGAGAAAAATATGGATATAAGTCATTCATTGTTTTATGCATTATGATAGAAATGCCTTCAAATAAAAATTGAGGAATACTATGTACTTTGGTCAATTTACCAAAGCAGGTAAAGTGTGATTGGACAAATCTAGGTGACCTCCCAATGATTCAAAAGACCTGTTTATCCATGACTTTCTATAGTTCCCCCATCCCTTGAATATGGGCAGAAACCGTGACTTGATCTAACCAATAGAATATGGCAAAGACAATAAGAAGAGACTTCTAGGATTATAATATATTATACAATTCTATGTTTTAGTAGACTTCAGTGAGAAACTCATTGACTAGCCTTATAAAAAATGCATACTTCTATGAACTAAACTACGTATCAAAAGAGCTGACTGCCATGGAACCACAGGCAGCCTTCAGGAGTGTGGGACTTCAGTCCTCCAGCCTCAAAGTGCTGAGTTCTGCCAGAAACTATGTGATCTTGAAAGAGGATTCCCAGCCTCAGATCAGTTTACAGTTTTCTACTGAGATCTTGACTACAGCCTGTGAGATCCCAAGCAGAAGACTGGAGTAAGTCATGCTAGAACTCCTGGTGCATGGAATCTGTGCTGTTTTTGGCCAACTTAAGTTTGTGGTAATGTATTACTCAGCAATTGAAAACAAATGCATAAGGGGAACTAGGGGGAAAAAGTTCCATTTGTCAAGAGCTTCCTGAGAAAATGTCTCTCTGATCTCAGTGTAAAGAATGATTATTACAAAGACAGAAATACATAAAGTGTCTCAAAAACAACACAAACATTTCCATCTGATACACTGGCATAAGCCATTTTAAGTGCCTTGAAGGATACTCCTGCTCTGCCCTATTCTGGTAAGAGGGTTTTAAAATAATGGAAATGGCCCTGGCACTTAGTCAAAAGAAGTTGTTCATGTGTGTATCAAAAAACAAAACAAAACAAAAACAAAAACAAAATTGAGACATTTGATACTCCATTTATTTTCTTAAAGAAAGGGATAGTGAGAGAAAGAGAGAGAGAGAATAAATTTTATTCAGTTTCTCATTGCTCCAAAGCTTTGTACTGTATGAGGTCCTGGTGTTTGAACTCGCATTCTAGTGCATGCCAGGCAATCGCTACAACCACTGAGCCACCACTGTAGTCCCTTAGTACCCCATTTGTGAATGCATTGATCATCCTAAATAAATACAGCCTGCTTGTTCTCATATACCAATTGTTGTTTCCTTATTTCCAGACCTAAATTGACCATGTTGACTTGCCAAGTGATTAAAGAAGTATCACTTATGTGATCCAGAAGACAGATCAGTATCTTCCAGTTACATATTTATATGCATTTAATCTGTCTCAGACAGATGGACAAAAATTTATTTCTTCTAAATAGATATGATGTTTTTATCAGAAGACTTGCTGAGACTGACCAAGTAATTAGTACCTTTGGACCATTTTGAGTAGCTACCTTTGTTATACAGAAACTACTCAGATCAAAAAACAATTTGGAATATCCATGTCAGTGGATGTAGAGCTCTACTTTTCTAGCAAAATGCCAGTATGTGAAGTCCAGATTTTGAATATGAATTGAGGAACATCTGCTAGAGCAGAATTGATTGTGCTGCAGAAAAGAAGTAATTCTTAGAAGCACTTTGTCTTAACTCTGTGCTATATAAGCTTTACCTCCCTTGATATGTACTTCTGATTTTGGCTGAAAAGAATAAATCTAAATAATAAATGCTAAAAGAAAACTGTCATGTTCTGAAGAGTAAGAAATTTATCAAATATTAATACTGAGACTTTGTTCCTTAGCAATCAGGAAGGAGTTAGAAATAAAATTCTAAACTTGTTAGTGTTTAATAACCACATTTTGGTGTTGAGCATCAAACTCATAACTGTGTAACTTGTAGTGAAATTGTATAACTTCTAATGAAATATGATGAAGTGACCCATAAGTTCAATTTTAAGAATTTAGACTTTCTTAAGAAGGAACAGTAGTGACTATAAAGAGAAGTAACTAAGAAAAAGAAATTTAAAAAACAAGAAATTCTTCAGGAAGAAAATACTGTATTGAAAGAGGAAATGTATGTGGAGCTTTGGAAGCCAAGTAACAGAGTGTGTGATGCTTCCTCTAGCAGAGCAGTTTCTCAACCAACCAAACTAATTAAAATTTTGATGCTGACCAGATCTGGACCTTGGGCTAATTTTTCAACCTCCATAAGTTTTAATGTTCTTATATTTAAAATGGGCACCTAGGGGCTGGAGCAGTGGCTCAGCCATTACAGTGCTTGCCTGGCACTGGCCAGAATATAGGTTCGAACCCCAGCACCATCTATACCACAAAGTGTCAGAGCAATGAAACCACGCGAAAAACTAAATAAAAATTGATTCTTTCTCTCACTGTCCCTTTCTCATTTAAAAAAATAAAAATAAAAGGGCACCTAACTTGTAATGTTATCACATTTAAATGAGTGCTTAGAATGTCTCTAGAACATAGTAATCATTATTGATAGTTCTTGTTATTTTTCCAATGATATTAGGTGTTGAGGTTAAGAAAACACAGTGCTAAACGAGAGAGTGATAAAATAGGGAAACAGAGAAGAGAACACAATTCCTTGATCACCTGGTGAAATGTCATTGTACTAGAAGAATTTAATGACCACAGCACTGGTCTTTCCTATGTAATTTCTTTTGAGAGGATACGGACTTTTTCTCCATGGATGAGTTATGGCAAGATATGACTATGGCATTAAAAATTATGGAAACCTAATAGAAGATAAAATTGAGACAATTATTTCCAGTTCTCCACTCTAAACGGGTACATACAGAAAATATGCCAAGGGTCAGGGATGTATGCTTTAGAGCTGCAATTATTAAGTTAAAGCCAGTGTACCTGTATAGAATATTACACTAGAAAGTTCCTTTTATTCTTCAGTCATTTCTCAGTTATCTGCAGATGAAGACAGAAAATTTTACAGTATCAAATTTCCTATCTGTGGTCATTCAGTTATTTCTTTGGGTTGCTTGACAATGTTTGCTTAATGAAAAGGGCAATAAGCTGAATTATTAATTTTAAGGCTACTTACCATGGCATAAAAATGGGCCTTGGACAATTATGAAGAATTAGAGTTATATTGACATCAACAAATAAGCAACACAAATTAGTACAGATACTAACTATAGCTGTAATTAAAAGGAGAGAGCAAAAAATCATCTGGACTATTCGACCTTGACAGTCTTCATCAGAATAAGGGATATTAAGTTGCAACAAAAAGACATGACATCTATGTCCAGATTCTGCTGAAGGCAAATTTCCTTCCAGGAACAAATCTTTATCAGACCTGATCATCCAGAGCTCAGTGAAAGCAGAAATATGTGCTCAGATGGGAGGAAGTAGATGAGGAGGTAGCTGAAAAGTGAAACGCTGTGAAGTCTGGTTTGGGTGTACTTCAACTTCACTTTCTTGTTCTCAAGGCTATCTATTCTTCATACATTTTTTAAAACTTATAAGTTTATAATCAAAGTTCCTATTTCTTTACTGTGACTGTCTAATTTGAGGGTGAAGGAATAGAATGTTGGCATTACCAAAACATTGCTCTTACTTGAAATGATTAAATCCACTTTCAAGAAACCATGTTGTATGAAGTAAAGTATGTTTATCCATTTAAGAATCTTTTTAGTAGATGATGAATATTTTTAAACGACAGTGTGCTATATTTGCTGTGCTTGGTTTTCATTATGATATTCATCATTTTATCAAATACATGCTGTGACAGATTTTCCTAGTCTATTGTTACCTTCACTTTTTATCCTATCCCTCAAATTCAGCAAAAAATACAAAATGTAATGCTAAGAATATCATCTCAGCTTTCAAACACTGCCAATCCTTCAATTACATACACTGTGAGGAAATACACTGTTGTATATGTAAGAAAAGTACATTGGAAAGAATACTTTACTTGGTTGCTTCTTTGAAAATATTTCTTATTTCCTTTCTTTTACTTTTTTTTTTTGTATTTTAGCTAATACATAACAATATATAAATGATCTAATATATTAATGTATCCCATAAAACTGCAGCAGACTCCTGTTGAAGAACTCTTGAGTCTTACTGACATTTCTCCCCAGAAGTATTTTAACTCAGTTAACAGTTATAAATTGCAAATCAGGACCCATATTGATAACAGCAGCCCTATCATCTTGTAAGCCTCTTTGCTACATCCAAAACAGATAAGAAGACATCTAGGAGCACAGAACGACAAAGTGGAGAATTTCTACAGATCTGCAAGGTCTCAATATGTGAAGAGAGGATATTTAAACTCTTTCTTGTAAACTGTTCCCTATAAAACATTCTTCTCTCAACAGCTAGAGTTTTAGTGAGGGAAGGAAGTGTTTGGGAGGAACAAGCAGACAGGAAAGGCACAGTTAGCTCAGCCAGACACGCTGCCAGCCAGGATAAAAAAGTAGGAAGCAATCTCTACAGAGGCCAACATGCCTGGCCCAAGGAGCAGGGGATTAAGAACTGTAAAGAGCTGTGAAAACTTTCACTGGAGAATTAACACTGCAAGTCCCACTAATTACATTTAAGTGACTGTCAGGTTCCCAGAATTGTCCTCCAGAGAGAGAGAGAGAAAGAGAGAGAGATATGCAAGGTGCAGGGAAGTGCTTACGTCATTAAGTTGTTCTTATCTTTTTGTTTCTTTTCTTATCTTGAGCCCTGTGTTGGGCACCAAACTGATACTGCACTGGTACTAGATCTGGGTTCTTGCTCCATAGAGTCAAAGAATGAACGCTGCAGAAGACTGAGGCAAGCATAGCAAGCAATTTTATTTAGGAAATTAAAGCAAGCACAAGAATAAACAGGTTTACCAAAGAAAAAGGATAGAGAAAGCAGACTTCTCTCTAGGGGGAAATTAGAACAGAGGGCTAACCTCCTAACATGGAATTTGTCCTTTTATCCCATCCAGGGGACTCTTTGCTCTTTTCCACTTTCTATAGGCCCTATCTAGGTGTAGCTCAATTAAAGAAGGAACATTGCCAGAAGGTGAGGTCAGCAGAAGCATGCTCACAAGTGACTGCCTATGACCTTGGGGCCCAGACATTAAACAACAGTGTATCTGGCCTTGAATAACCATGGGAAAGCTGGGTCCTACTTTAGCTACACACTAAACATAACATAGCTGGGCTTTCTCACTGAGCCATTTTTGGATCTGCCTCAGTAAGCGTCTTTGTTAGCAGAAGCCTGTGTTTAAGCCACGATCAACGAATTTCTTATCAATCCTTATCATTCCACCTGCACTGAAGGCCTAACTTTGTTTCCCTCCCTCAATATCAGCACTTACATTTGCCCTTCCATTAAGGGTGTCACTGCAGGATGGAGAGAATTTTAGCCAATACAATATTTGGGAATTTTCTGTTTGCTATTTATATGCTTCACACCTAGGGAGTCAACCCGTGTATGATCCAATAAGGTGCTTTAAAAGGATCCCTCAGAAAGATTTTATGAGTTACATATTTTAGTAATATCATGATATTGCAAGTTTCATCTCATAAGTTCTTCTCCCTACTCAGGACAACTTAATGATCTTGTGATCAAAAAGGAGTCTAGAGATGCTGGAGAGGTGGCCCAGCAGTAGAGCAATTTCCTGTCACACAAGACTGAAGTTCAATCCCCAGCACTACATATACAACCAAGTAGAGGAAAAACAAACAAAAAAAGATGAATAAAATAAATTCTCTCTCTCTCCCTCTAATACTCTCTCTTAAAAAAAATAGGGAGCCTGAAGAAAGAGTTTAAAGAACTTTCCAATTTTATTCTTGAAACTATCAATTCTTTAAATCTACTTAAGTATATTCGTAAGGTGGGCTTTTCATACTGATTTCATCCCAATGTTTTCCTCCTCAGAAATGAGAACCATTCCCACAACCCAAATCCTATATCTTTCCCATACTAATTCTACACACCATAAGATTCCTGTATATAAATATAGGGATTACATTAAAAATTACAAGGACATAAGAGAAGAGCTAAACCTACAATATTTCTGCTCATCAAAAAATTCCTTTAAAAGCAATTCAAAATCACCAGGAAAAAATTTATCTTCTGAAAGAAATAATAATAATCCTCCACAAACTGGGGGGAAAAGAGATAAAAAGAAGAATTTTGAGTTTTCAAGGATTTTAATATGATAGCAATTTAGTGATGCCTAAAGGTTCATGATTATCTAGTATAATTCATAATAAGTATATATAAGCATTTCCATCATTAAACTTTTAAATTGAATACTAATGTCAGAAAAATCAATAGGAAAAAATAAAAAAGGTTAATTGTAATTAAACTTACTCATAAGTGGTCATATTTTTACATATAAGATTCTTCCTGGGAATTCTTATTTTGTTAATAATGTTTAAAACTGGGTACATTAACCTCAGTAAAGCTAGACTTATTAGCAATAAAATTGCCCTTGATAAAATTTGTTACTGATTAAAATCTAACAAGAGAACTAAATATTCTTTAAAAACTCACTAAATTTGATCAAGCAAAATGCACTCACTAGAAATGATAGCCAGAAAATAAAAATGTAAGACAAGAGATCTGTCATAAAATTTGATATAGATTAAAAAGTTAAATGAATTTATCTTCATTAGACAATTTATGAAAGAAAAATTAATTAATATAAATTAATTAAATTAATAAATGTTCATCTTCATATGATAGAAAGTAACCAAAATTAATTTGAATTAACTTCAAAATTTTTATAACAAAAATATTTAATTGATCAAAATCTTCTATTCATCAACATGAATTTTAAAAGTCCATAATATAAAGTGTGTAAAATCTTGTACTGTCAATAATTAGTAAAAAACATAATCAAAGAATTTTATATTTTAACATCTATCCATAAATTATGAACAAAAATTATTCAGTCAAAATATGTCATGTACTGTAATTGACAGAGGAAGCTTATTTCCATATGGTTTTATTTATAGATGGCTATAAAAATCATAGTTTTGAAGGACATTTATTAATTGAAGGGTTGTAACTCAGTTTAAAACATCATACGCACTGTTCTAAGATGTGAACAGAGACAATATAAAGAGAGTTTTCTGCAACAATTCTAATTACTAGCTTTGTTTTAATGTTAGACATTGGAATGATTTATATTGTAATTCTACACAGATTTCTAGGGCATCTATGTCTTTTAGTGAATTTGATTTGAATGAGACTGCAGTAAAAGCAACTAAACAACAACTTAAACGGTCACATAGAACAACATTAGTATCAGATCCTTTATTAAAATTGGTTCTGTAGTGTTTATCACTTCTTTTCACTGTTACCTATGGTTCTTGTGATATTCTGCTGACCATTTGGCCTCAAGCACTGACCATTAATTAATAAAGATGCCTACTAAAAATTACCACAGGAAAAAAAAATGGATTCTCAAATGAATTTCCCTTTCACGTGTTATTGTTCTTTCTGTTAAAGAATCAATTTCCATTTTAACCTTCATATTCCATTTGCCATCCACCTTCCTGGTTTCTGATCACATTTTAAGCTATAGATTTCACTGCACCTTTTGTCATGGATACCGTGGAAACAATCTCTAAATTATCTCTAGATTCTTGGCATGTCTATAATATGTTGCATAATGAAATGTATGACTGACAGTTGATATTTTTTCTTAACTGAAATGCAAGCTTACTACAATAATTATTTGAAATAATGACTACGTGGTTATAAGAGACTCTTATAACCAGAGAAGAGAAACTCTTCTGTTGCATCACAAATAAAACAAAGAATGTTTATAACAAGAATTGGACCAATTTCATAGTTTCTGTTCTGTAGTTAAAACAAATTATTTTATGCCTTAAGGCAGCTTCTTTAAGTTTAGTGGTAAAAGCTTCTTTATCATTCATTCCAATCACTAAGAACAATAAGGATTCCCACTTTTCAACCAGAAGCTGCAAAAATAGAAGTATCTTATTAATACACATGCACACATATACATATCCTTTTAGTATTAAGAATATAATATATATCCATATAATTGTTCTAAAGACATGTATTGAATACTCCATATGTGTAATCTGCTCTACTAGACATGAAAAATTGTTTAAAAATTAATAAAATAGTGTTTTAGTGACCTAGAATTCAACATTCAGGGATAAACAGACATGTCAATAAATAATTTCAAAATAATTTTACATATACTGTAGTATATACAGTAATAGCATTTGTGTATTGTTACGGGCATTCTCATGGGATAGGCATCCACTGTAATGGTACTAGGGGAGAAGCAGGGAAGACTTCCTGTGAATGGTGAAAACCAAACTGACCTTTATTCATTCATTTCACCAGAAAATATTTATTGATAATCTACTATTAGCCAGAGAGTAATGCAGGCAATATAGTAATAAACAAATATTTTAGTGGATAACTTTCATTTATAGTTTACATATACAGTTTAGATTAGTGGATAAGAATTTGATAAAGTAAATGGTAGAGTAGGTGTTAAAGTAAATTACAAGCTGGAAAAGATAAGGTATAAAATATATAAGAAAAGTACTTAAGAAACTAAGCAGGAGTTGGGGTAATACACATAGGCTGGAAAGCCTACAATTCATATTAGTATTTGGTACTGCTGGTTGAAAACCAGTTTACATTCTCCATATACAACTGACAGCCTTATATCAAAGTAAAATACTAATTATCAATTACTGTAATCATATTTTCATAGGTCCCTCAGAAAATATAAAGTAAATGGCAAGTGTTAAGGGAGAAGTGAATATAGAAATCAAATAATTTAGAGTGATTCTGTATCTCAGTATTGAATCTCCAGAGGTTGTCATTGTCATCAATCTTTTAAATGAGCTCTAAAAATGAAGTAAGGCATGAGAATTTCTGACCAAGGAGACTACTAGAACTTTATTTAAACATATTAATTGGTGTTCTTCCAAAATATGATAGTATTTTATTAATGCAGGATTATATAGACTGTTTTACAAAGTCTAAAAGATAGGAGAAACTTTCAGCATCAAAACTTTACCAGACAGTATAGAATGATTGCTTTCTGCAGCAAGGCATATTATTCACATAGATATTATGTAGTCAAGATAATGTAATTAAAGTTAGATTCTATTTATTTATTTATTTATTATAAATAAAACAGCCTCTTACAGGTGAGATCAAAATATGTGCTGGTGTAGTGCTTCAAATAGACTCAGTTTCAAAAAAGCTGTGAAGTGTTTGAGCTCAGAATCACATAATCTCATCTTGTCCCTCAACTCACTTCATCATGGTATGCTTAAAACAGCTCAAGTCACCCAGCACCAATCCCAGAAACCTAAGATGTTTGATTGCCAGGGAATTACATTCAGACCATTTGAAGTGTACTATTTAATGCACTACTGAAGTCATCCTCTTAAAATGGCATGTGAGAGGGCAACCGTGACTTAAGAAACTTGTCAAAATGAGTCTGAACTTTTCCCAAGTGCTTTCTAAGTGAAAATGAAGTGTCTTATACGGAACAACACTTCAAAAAGTAGGCATTCATTAAGTATTGAGCTACTGGGGACCCCTAGAGTGAATCAACTTCACCAATATGAAAATCTTTTTCCTGCAGACCTATAGACACCTTGTACTATAAGCATACGTAGACCAAGAGACACAGTCATTCTTAGGTAATCCTTAAGGATTGGTTCCAGAAATATCCTCCCTTACCTCCACTCCAGTCACTTTTATAAAAAAGCATGGTGTTTGCATGGAATCCATGCACATCATTCCATATGCAGTCACATGGCATATAACAATGGGAAACATTCTGAGGAATACATCATTGCATGATTTCATTAGTATGCACACATTAGAGTACGCCAGATGGTATAGCCTACTATGTGTCTAGGCTTTATTGTGTAGCTTATTGCTTCTAGACTACAAACCTGTACAGCATGACATTCTACTGAGAAGGCAACTGTAACACAATAATAAGTATTTGTGTTATCTAACATAAAAAGGCACAGTAAAAGCTTGATATAAAATATGAAATATAGGGCTGGAGCAGTGGCTCAATAGTTATGGTGCTTGGTTTGCATGCGTAAGAATGTGAGTTCAAACCCCAGCACCACTTACACAATGACGTGTTGGAGCAATGAAAGCCACATGAAATACTAAATAAAATAGATTTTCTCTTTATCTCTCTCTCTCATTGCTCCTCTCTCTTAAAAAGAAAATAAATAGAAATGAAATAAAATAAAATGTAGTACACCTATATAGAGAATTTACCACAAATGGACTGGAAATTTGCTTGGGTTAATGAATATGAGGGACATAACTACACTACTGTAGACTTTATAAATATTGCACATGTAGGTTGCACTAAGTTCTTTCTTCAATAAAGTAATACTAGCTTACTGTAATTTTTTTACTTATAAAATTTTTAATTAGTTTAACTTTTTTACCCTTTTGTAATCTAACACAGCTAAAAATACAAACATCATACAGCTGTTCAAAAATATTTTTCTTTATACCCTTATCCTATGTTTTTTTCTATTTAAAAATTCTTTACTTTTTAATTAAAAAAAACAAAGTCATAAACATACATGTCATCAATCCTCAGCCTACACAGAATCAGGATCATCAATATCACTGTTTTCCACCTCCACATTTCATCCCACTGAAAAACCTTCAGGGGAAATAACACACAGGAAGCTGGACCTGGTACTTATAATATAATACCTTCTTCTGGGTGACTTTCCAAGGATCTGCCTGAGAGTGTTTTGGTGTTAGCTTTGTTTTTTACAAGATTCTAAAAAAGGGGGGAAAGTATAATATTGTAAACTCAGAAACCATTTACATGGTGTTTATTATCAATGTCAAGTATTCAATATCATACATACTGTGTGTGCCATACTTTTATATTACTGGCAGCATTTTAGTTTTGTTTGCACAACATCACCACAAACATGTGGCTATTGCACCAAGCTACAACATTACCAGAGTCATCTTGCCACTGAGTGATAGGAATATTTCAGCTTCATATGATCTTTTGAGACCACTGTCACATATTTGGTTTATCATCAATCAAAATCTCATTATGTGGGGCTGGAGAGGTGACTCAATGGTACAGCGCTTGCCTAGCACATGTGAGGAAATGGGTTCAATTCCTAGCACCACATACACAACTAAATGGAGGAAAACTAAAAACCAAATGAAAAACTAAAATTAACTTTCTCTCTCTCTCTCTCTCTCTCTCTCATTCTTTCTTTCTCTCTTTTACAAAAGTCATTATGTGTTATATACCTGAAATTTAAATCATTCTAGATCACTTATAACACTTCATATAATGCATATTCTGTTTAAATAGTTATACTGAGGTTTTAGGGAACAATGAGGAGAAAGAATCTGCACATTTTCATTATAGATACAATCTTTTTCAAATATGTTTGATAAACAGTTGAATCTACAGATCAGAACACAAAGACATGGAAGTCTACAATATATTGTCACATTCAATAAATTGAAGAATAAAGTCAGATATATTGAAATAAAGCAAAAGATGTTATGAACACACATTGAACTCAGGATTAGATAACTTAATTTTCACCCAGTCAGTAGCTCTAGAGCTTTCCCAGGGTGCTCAACCTGAAATTTCTATTTCTTGCAATTAGTGTTCAGTATATAATTTTGTGAGTATAAATACATAGACACTAGATGACAGACTTATGTAAATATAATACACTACTGATAACTCATTCTGTATCTATATACACATCTGTCTATCGATGTTTTCCACCCCTGTTATTTTCCCACTATCAAGGCTAAGATGCTTGAGAAACATTAGCCCAGGATAGTAGCAGAAGACATGTGAAACACAACTTTGATGGAACAGATCAACAAGTCTCCCAAGCAACTGTAATTGGTGAAATTGTGTGTAAGTAGTACAGAAGAATTTTTAACACCAACACAGATTAGGGAAATCTCAACAACCTGATGAGGTATTCTAAAAACTCTCTTATTGGCCATGACTGAGCCAATGCAGGCACCATGAACTGTGACTAACTAGTTAATATGTGTGATGGAAGGGCTCCAAGAGTCCCATCTATCTTCACTGTAACACTTTAGACTCTTCCCTTCCAGGTAGTTCATGTGGCCATCATGTACTTGAATCTTGCCAGGCTTCTGTCTCTCTGCCTTAGCCCTTTGTTTGTATTCCAAAGAGTGATGAGGCTCTGTCTCTAAGGTCCCCCTTAGGTTCCACAGGGTGCACTCAGGGCTTTCTCCTACCCTATGATTAGCCAACTCCTGAAATTCCTTTCCTGGTAAGGAATTTGTATATAGAGAATTTGAATTGGTTTATTACATGTGCAAAACATTAACTACAAAGGCACCAAGGAAAACAGAAAACAAAAAAAATCAGGAAATGTAAAATTGGTAGAATTAGTTCAAAGATGAACTATAAAAAGAAACACCAAAGCTTCTCCACATCTACATTAAGATTAAGTGGAGAAAGACTGCAACATTATTACAGCTTTTCAGAGACTTCAGTGATATTACAAACACAAATGTTTGCAAAGAAGTGAAGAGAAAAACCAGTTGTATATCTTGTGAAACTGGAATTATACGTTAAAAAATTGATAATATGTATACCTCCAGATAGTTGAAATATGTGGATATTTATATAATTTAATGAGAGCTGTAATATAGCTTGAAAATTGACTTTCACTTTTATTCTTGATTCTGATATTTGGATAAAGACAGGCAAGTATTCAAATTCTTTTAGTGATTTTTCCTTTCCTTGAATTTTCACAGCCTTAAAATATGCAAAATCCATATAAAATATTACAAATATAAAAAATAAGATATCTTTGTAACAAAATTATGGGATTAGTGAATTTCTTACTCATAACTATAGATCAATATTTAGTTCTCTAAAGGCAAAAATTTGAGAGAACTAGCTTCCCCTCTACTAATCCATTTTATTTTCAGAAAACAGACAATACAACTTATGTGATTCTTAGTCCATTATTTAAAATGACAAAAATTATTTTAATAGTAATATTATTTTCCTTAGAAGTTCTTCAAATTTGGAAATTACTACTTATATGACATCCCATAGAAATGATTGCACATAACATCTAGATCTTGCTTTTTAAATGTTGTTTTCCAATGGAAAGTATCAGGGATCCCTGGAAAAGTTTTAAGTCTGGAACCAGGACAGAAAAAATGCAAAATCATTTTAAACCTAAAATAACAAATGTTGACGAGGTGCAAAGAAAAGGGAACTCTTATACACTGTTGGTGGGAATGTAAATTAGTACACCCATTATGGAAAACAGCATGGAAATTCCTCAAAAAACTAAAAATATAACTACCGAATGATCCACAGCAACTTGTGTATATCCAAAGGAGATAATTCATATAACAAAAAATACTTATACTACCATGTTTTTGTGGCACTATTTCAATAGATAAAATATGGAATCAATCCAGATGCCCTTCAATAGATGATTGGATAAAGAAAATGTCATATAGAGAGATGTAGACATAGATATAAATAGATAGTAGAAAGCATGAAATCCTGTCATTTGCAGCAACATGAATGGAACTGGAGGTCATAATGTTGAGAGAAATAAGCAACACTCAAAGAGAAATGCCACATTCTCCCATTCACTTCTGGAAATTGATAAGTCAATTTTGTAGAGCAATGGAATGGAATAGTGGTCACTAGACTATGATGGTCAGAGGGTAAAGAGAATGGAAAGAAGTTCAATAATGGACACTAAAACAGAGAGTGGAAGTATTATTTCTGCTGCTTCTTTAGCACAGAAGGCTAATTATTGGTTAAAACAATGTATGATATATTTCAAAGTGACTAAAAGAGCTCAGAATTCCCAACAAATAAAAATGATTGATGTTTGAAGGGATGGAAACACATATTGCCCTGATTTGATTATTGCACATTGTACACATGTATTAAATTACCATTATGAACCACAATATAAAAGCACAAAAAACTACAAAATGAATTTGTGGCATATTAAGATGCCAGAAAGTATAGGTGTGTTTTAATAAAAGGAAGAGAGAAGAAGGAAGGAAAAGGATAATGAGGAGGAAGAGGAGGAAAAGTTGAAAGAAGAGATAAAGACAATAATAATGCTGGCTGCAGCACATAGAAAAGACATAAGAGCCAACCACTGAAGGACCTACCAGTGGCCAAATGGGGGGCAATTTGGGCAATGTGATAAATAACTATGGTACTGAATGACATATCCCCAAAAGGATTCAGTATATAATAATAAAAGGAAAAAATTAAATAAATAAATAATAAATAAATAAATAAGTGGAGTAGATGGTACAACTCTTCCTTACATGAAAGTTCTTCACAATAATGATGAGGGAATGAAGCAAATAGAAATCAGCACTTTCCCAACACCACAATAATGTTTGCAGGCAATATCATAAAGATAAACTTAGCAGGCTAAAAATTTAAAAGAAACAAATTATTAGCTTAGTTTTAAAGTATTTTTTTCAAATATTAAGTATTTACAAAAGAAAAATAGTTCCTTTACAGAAAGGAAATCCAGCAAACATTATTTTAACTCAGTTTTTGGAGTGAACATCATTAGGAATAATAGACATGACAGTGTCATGCCATCTCTGATACAATGCGTGGAGAAGGGCACATCACTTTTATGGCACTTTTCACAAAAATCCATAATTTTAATGGGCTCACAAGAAAATATAAAATTCAAATAAAAGAACGCATCATAAAACAACTTCACTATCATATACATTATTCTCAAAGTCATGAGAGACAACAAAAGACAGGAAATATAATACTTTGAAGAAGACTAAGGGATGTGATAACTAGATGCAGTGCTCAAGAGAACTTTTGAAATATTTCTATTGGAAATTATCAGATCAGTTTGGGAAAAAAATCAAAAGAAAGGGAACTAAAGTTTGAATGAATATTACTGAATTAAGATGCACTGCCTAGATCAAGTTCATAACCCAGGAAAAACTACAGTAAGAATTATACACTGCCTTTTTATATCCCATAAACTGGGTAGAAACAAGTTCAGATAAAGCTTCACAATGAATGTGGGAGTATAGTTTTTTCAAATTGTTTACTAATTATTATAACAGTTGCTTTTATAGATCCACCCATATTTACCATATTCAATTTTAGATAATAAACTTAGGTTTTTATGACTCAAAGACATTCTACAAGTTTTTACTTGTTTAAAGATTATCTGGAAATAATTATTCTATAAACTTGTGTATCTTCTTTAAAAAATCTTTTAATACTTTTTTTATAAATCTTAATGCAATATTTTAACATAGAGGTTATTTATCTATTCTCAGTGTTTAGGTTCATAATTTTAACATTAAAATATTCTAATTATTTGTTACCTTCTTTTTTGTGCTGCTTTATGAATGGTTATGAAATATCATTAACAGATTTTATTAAATTTTCTAACATTGTATTGCTGAAATTGTTTTCTTTTTTAACAGAAAAACATCAGTTACTTGAGTTTCTTCAATTCTATTCTATCAGCAGTTACCTTCCCACATTTTTTGTTTAAATTCTAAAATCTTTTTAAAATTGATTAATTAAAATAAAGGGAAATGTTCACCCACTGCTAGCATTATCACTTTTAATACCTATTATAACATTGTTAAAATAACACTATTTGAAATTCTATCTTATTTAATTATTATAATTCTCAAAGTTACATTTTTGCTCATAGTGCCATCCTTGGATTTATTCTGTATTTGTCTGAGCTTTCACAGAGGGAAATATCAATGTCCATATAAGTCTGATTTTTCCTATATCCTACTTCTTAAACTTCATTTCATCATTCAAGAACCAGTCCTCACTGAAGCTAGAAGCCCTTGTGCTATGTCTAGTCAGTTTCTCACTCAGACCTGGAAACATTAAAGCTAATAAACTGCAGGTTTGTTGCTGCTACCAAGAATTGAGACCCAGCCCTCTGGTGTCTGGTGGTGGACTTTCGGTTGTGT
>PVKS010033168.1:0-14929 GCA_004027875.1 Aplodontia rufa
ATATTCTTTCATCTTTTTTTTAAAAGAGAAGGACAGTGAGGGAGAGAGAGAGAGAGAGAGAAAGAGAATCAATTTTTATTGAGTTTTTCATGTGGCTTTCACTGCTCTGACACTTAGTTGTGTACGTGGGTGCTGGGGTTTGAACCTGTGTACTTGTGCATGCCGGGCAAGCACTGTAACCACTGAACCACCACTCCAGCCCCCATTCTTTCATCTTTTACTAAATATATGTTCCTTATGAAATTTGACTAAAATGACATTTAAGCAATAAAACAATTCAAAAGAGAAAAAAAGAATGGAAAAGGAGACATCAAAGAATGGAAGACTTCAACACATTTTTGAGGACTGAGAACATTATAGAAGCAGTAACTACCTACAGAGGTGGGGTACTCTTAGGAGAGAGTTAACCTACTCCATAGAACTCCAAATAGGTTCTGGGTGTAGAGGCACCAGGCATCTCAGATGTTAAGTGATGGTGTAGGGATAAAAACATAGAAATTGGTAGACAATCTAAACTTGGGGCGGTTAGATTCCCCACTACTCTCCCTAGCATCTACTATAGCAGGCAACTACTCACTTCCTGACCCCCTCATTTTAGAGAAGTTGAACCAGAAGGCTTTGGGTTGTGGCATATCTGGCACAATGGAGAATAGAGATGGAGAGCAGGGATGAAAACGGGAAATGAAAACGATGAAGGTCTGCAAGCAGAATGATGATGTGCAGCCTTTTCTAACACATCCCTTACAGATCATTGGTTATAAGGCAGGAGGTCAAAGAATTCTCTGCAGAAACTGAATGACCACAGAGAAACCATGTTTAGATGGCAAGCCATTTGGAGATACCTCAACAAAAAATGCATGTACTGCAGTAGAAAACAAAGAGAGCACCAAGGATATGCAGACCTTGAGGAGACTTTTTAGGTGAAAGGGAGAAACCAAAACTAAGAAGCATGAAAAGGAAACTTGGAGCAAATAGGAAGGACAATGCAGGAAACAGAAGGAAATTACTTAAAAATATCACCAGCTTTAAATACCTGTAGAGATTATTTATTACCTTTATAAAATGAGAATCAATGCTATGAAAAAATAGAATAAGAAAATAACAAAGGCTGGTTCTGGTGGCACATGTGGTGGTCAAGGACTCAGGAGGTGGAGGCAGGAGGATGGCAAGTTCAAGGCTACCCTTAGCACTGTTTTGAGACTCTTTCTAAAATAAAAAATGAAAAGACTATTTTCAGTTTTTACTTATTCTATTTAAGATGAATACTCTAAGTTTTGCTAAAAAAATAATAAGCTTGGTTACAAATTGCTGCCAGATTAAAAAAAAAAAGTTGCTGGGGGGCTGGAGAGGTGGCTTAGTGGTAGAGCACTTGCCTGGTATGTGCAAGGACCCAAGTTTGATCCCCAGCACCACATACACAACTAAATAAAGGAAAAACAAAAAACCAGAAGATAAATAAAAGTTAATACGCTCTCTGTTTTAAAAGAAAGTTGTTGGGGGGCTGGAGCGGTGGCTCAGCGGTTTCGGCACTTGCCTGGCAAGCATGAGGACCCGGGTTCAAACCCCAGCACCACGTACACAGCTGGGTGTCGGAGCAGCTAAGGCCATGTGAAAAACTAAATAAAGTTGTTTCTCTCTTTCTCTGACACTCTCACTGTCCCTCTCTCTTTAAAAAAAAAAAAAAAGAAAGTTGTTGGAAAGTGTTAGGCAATTCAAGCTCATGAACACAGTGCAGGGTGTGTGAGTATTTAGTGGAGAAAATCCTAAATGAAATAGGTATATAGAAAAAAACAGCTTGGGCTGGAGTGGTGCTCAGCGGTTATGGCGCTTGCCTGGCATGTTCAATAATGTGGGTTTGAAATCCAGCACCAAACAAAGTGTCGGAGCAACGAAAGAGACATGAAAAACTAAATAAAATTGATTCTTTCTCTCTCTCTCTCACTGTCCCTGTCTCTTAAAAAAAAAAAAAAAGAAAGTCTTATATGATTATAGGCATGAAAAAGAACATTCTACTTACAAAGGAAGGAAGCAGGGTTGGCTTTGGCTTCTTTTCTACAATATTACAACAGAAACCAAAATCCAATAATCTTTTTTTTTTTAAGAGAGAGAGAGAGGGGGGGGGACATTGAGAGAGAGAGAAAAACAGAATCGTAGACAAATTGCTGACATTTTTGGAAATACAATAGAGGATACGGTAGAGGTTGCTAACCTTCCACTAAAATCCACTCTTCCTCTTTTCTGTGGGATTATAATTGTAACCCTGAAAGTGCCACTCTAGCTCAACCCCCCCAATGCCATCAATATATGACCACATGGACTGAGTTGTTTCTAACAGAATGTGATGAGAAGAGTTATGTGCCATTTCTGAACACAGAAACTTTTTAAAAAGAGAGAATCAATTTTTATTTATATTTTTAATCTGGCCTTTGTTTCCCTGACACTTAATTGTGTATGTGCTGCTCGGGTTTGAATCTGGGTTCTTGTGCATGCCAGGCAAGTGCTCCAACTGCTGAGCCACTGTTCCAGCCCCCTGAACCCAGCAACTTAAGACTGTGTTTGCCTCATCTAGCTGTCAGGAAGATGTGCCTTGATCCAATTTCAATAATGGAGAAACAAGAGGTAAGAATACTGTGTCCCAAAATAATTATGCTAATGCCTTTAACTGCTTCATAAGAGAAGGATAAACATCAATTTTATTTGAGCTGCGGAATTTTGGGGTTTATTTGTCATAGAAACTTGGGTCTTTTTTTAAATTTTATTTATTTTTTTCATCTGGTTTTGTTTTTCTGACACATAGTTGTGTATGTGGTACTGGCGTTCAAACCTGGGTCCTCCTGCATGCTAAGTAAGCACACTACCTCTAAGCCACTTTTCCAGCTCTAGAGAGTAAGTCTTTAATACACAAAGTTTCATGGAGTGTATTATACACAACTTTACCTGAGGAAAATAATTGAAAAAGTACTCAAGTTTCCAAGGTATTGGAAAATGAAAAAAAAATGGGTAATAAATAATAAATTGGTACTCTGTGTGGTTAAATCTAAATAGAACTGAAAATTGCCACTAGGATATATCACCAAAGGATAAAATAAAAATTCTTTTTTAAGAGAGAAGGACAGTGACAGAGACAGACAGACAGAGAGAATCAATTTTTATTGAGTTTTTCACATGGCCCTCGTTGCTCTGACAGTTATGTACGTGGGTGCTGGGGTTATGAACCTGTGTACTCACTCATGCGGGGCAAACGCTGTAACCGCTGAGCTACCACTCCAGCCCAGATAAAAATTCTTGAAACAGAGAATACATAGTGAAAGGAAATTCTAATCAGGCATGAATTAGATGATATGTAGTAGTTACAGCTACTTGGGGGCCAGAGGTAGGAGGATCACTTGAGCTCAGGAGTTCAAGGCCAGCCTAGGAAACATAGTGAGACTCCCTCTCTTAAAAAACAAAATAATACAAAAATAAAAACTAAACTTAAATAAGAATTTATAAAGGAAATGTCTAATAACATCAGACTAAAAGTTGCTACTTTAGTGTATCAGGTTATCTATTGCTATAGAGCAAAATATTCCACAATTTAGTGGCTTCAAACAATAATTTGGTATTTTAATGATTGGTTTGACTCAGTCGGGAAGAGTTTCTGCTCTACATGATGTTGACAGGGATCATTTCTTTTTATTTTTCTAAATTTCTTTTCTTGTTGGTACCAGGGATTGAATCCAGGGAGCGTTAGCCACTAAGCCACAACCTTAGCCTATTTTATTTTTATTTTGAGACAGGATCTCACTACATTGTCTTGCTAAGTTGCTGAGGCTGGCTTTGAACTTGTAATCCTCCTGCATCAGCCTCCCAAGCTGATGGGATCATAGGTGTGTGCAAACATGCCTAGTTGATAGGGGTCATTTCTGTGGTTGCTTTTTTTTCTTCCTTGAAACTTGACTGAAATAGTCAAGATGGTATTACTCACTTTCTTTGTTTCTAAAGTAAATATAACATTTAATGGTTTTTTGTTGAAAATATCATAGCAGGCACAAGATACAGATGCTCAATATCACAATTTTTATTTGACATATTACTAGAGGTTTTAGCCAATACAATAAGGCAAGAAAAAGAAATAGAAGTTATACAATTGGAAAGGAAGAAATTTTTGGAATTAATAAGTGAATTTAGCAAGGGTGCTATGTTTCAGGCCAACATACAAAAGTAAGTTATATTTCTGTATTCATTTTGGAAACAAATAATTGGAAAATAAAATCTTATAATTTAAAATAATGTAAAATGTCAATACTTACAAGTAACCTAACAAAGATGTGTGTAATCTCTATGTTTAAAAACTGTTAAACATTTTTAAGAGAAATTACAGACACCAAAATAAATGGAGAGACATACTTTTCATGGATTAGAGAATTCACTCCTATATAATGTGTTATTAATTTTCTAGGGCTGCTATAACAAAATAACACAAACTGGGTGGACTTTAAAAAAGGAGAATTTATTTTCCCATAATACTTGCGGCTGGAAGTCCAAAATCAAAGGTCAGCAGGGTCATGTTTTCTCTGAAATTTATATGGGAGAATCATTCCTTGTTTTTTGTAGCTTCTTATATTTATCAATAATCCTTGACTTGTAATAAGTACTTCAATCCCTGACTTTCTTGTCATATGGTGTTCTGCTCTTATATGACCGTCTCTATGTCTCTTTTCTTATAAGGACACCAGTCATGTTGGATTAAGAGTCCACTTACTCCAGTTTGGCCTCATCTTAATTATTTACTTCTGCAACAATGCTATTTCCAAATAAGATCACATTATGAGGATTAGAACATCACCATATCTTTTTAGGAAGCCACAATTCAACACATTGAATAACAAATACCAATTCTATGAAATAGGTATACAGCTTCAGCTTCAGTTCAATATACTGATCACAACCCTAACTGAATTCAAAATTTACAAGGATAACTGAAGATCTGATTCTAAAATTTTTATAAATACGCAAAGGAGCATGGAAAGCCAAGATGATCTTGAAGAAGACAATGTGAGAATGACTTTTCCTAACATACACCAAGATTTATTATAAAGCTGTTACAGAAATTAGGACAGTGGGGTATTTCCATAAGGAGAGTGAAAGGAACAGACTTCATGGGCTTTATACAAACCTATGCATATGTAGACAACATATATGATAAAGGTGACAGTGAAGAGTAGAAGAGGAAAGAATGACCTTTTCAAAAACGGTGTTTTGTCAATTAAATATTCACACGGAAAAAATAAAACCTGACTTACCATATATCACAGACAAAACCCAACTTCAGGACGATGATTACATTGAAAGACAATGTAATAAAGCTTCCAGAAATTTCCAACCTGTGGTAGGAAAATATTTTTCAACAATAGAGAAAAGGCACTTAGCATACGTCTTCTACATTCATCAAAAGACAGCAACAACAGAGTGAAAAGGCAAGTGAGGGGAAGATATCTGGAATACAAATATTCAAACAGGACTTGGGAGTCCATTCCTATTGCTACAACAAAAGCTCGGTGATCTATAAATAACAGAAATTTATTTCTCATGGTCTGGAGGCTGGGTAGTCCAAATTCAAGGTGCCAGTCAATTTGATGTCTAGTAAGTGCTAATTCTGTGTCCTCTGGAGGGGAGTAACACTGTGTTTTCACATGGGTGAAGGGTAAAATGAGCAGAAGGGGCAGGCAAACCTTGTGTGAAGCCTCATCTATAAAAGCATTAATTCCATCACATAGTCTAATCACCTCCCAAAGGCTCCACCTCTTAATAGCATCACCTTTGGGTTTTAGTTTAAAAATCTGAATTTGAAAAGCACACACACGTTCAAAGAGAGAAGAATTCATATCCAGAATATATACCCATAAGAAAATGGCAGACAATTCAAAACAAAAATGAGTAAGTCTCTTGAACAGGCACTTTGTTGAGAGGACATCCAGATATTTAAAAACACGGAATTGGGCTCAACCTCAACAGTAACCTGGGAAATGCTAATTAAAACCACAGCAAACCCAACAGTTGGTTAAAATTAAAAAGATCTATAGTAGTAATTATTGGTAAAGATGTGTATCAGGCAACTGAAATTCTCTGTCATTGCTGGTGAGAGTGTAAACTGAAATAACCACCTTCAAATATTGTTTGATATTACCTACTTAAGTTTTATATATCTATAACAAGCAAATTCACTGCTAGGTATAAACCAAAAAGAAACACGTGCCTATGTGTTACAAAAATAAGAATGTTCACAGTATCCTTATTCCTAATAGCCCCAAACTGGAAACAACTCATGCCCATCAATCATAGAGGAACAAATTATAGTATATGTACCAAAAATAGAGTACTACAGAACAGTCAAAATGAATGAACAGCTTCACAAATCAAGGCTGCATCTTTGAGACAACGTTGAAGGGAAAAAGAAATACCCAAACATGGGCCGGAACGGTGGCTCAGCGGTTTCGGTGCTTCAAGCACGAGGACCCAGGTTCAAACCCCAGCACCACGTACACAACTGAGTGTTGGAGCAACTAAGGCCGTGTGAAAAACTCAAGTTGTTTCTCTCTTTCTCTCTCTCACTGTTCCTCTCTTTAAAAAAAAAAAACCCAAACTTGACTTTGGCAAGTTAACCTCTTCATTTATAGCTCAGAGATAAATAAGTTAAGCGTCAGAGGTATGATCAGGATTAAGTGAGATAATATACGACAAGTATTTAGCAAGCACTCATCTTAATAAACGTCTGATATTGTATTATTTTGTTGTCTAGACCCAACAGAAAACCTTTCAGGAAAAAGCAGAACACTTACAGCGCCATCTAACGTCCAAGACAGCCTCCCCAAAAGTCCTCTACTTTTTCCCAATCAAGCCTCCGTCACTTTAAGAGGTCAACCACCTCTTAAGAGGAATGCCGGGAAGTGCAGGTCCGTTCTGGTCTAGGGCATGACGGGAAAAAGGGCGGAGACTAGTGCTGGGACGGTCTACTGAGCTCAGGTCTGAGGCACGACGGGAAAGAAGGGCGGAGACAAGGCTTGGAAGGGCTCCTGAGCTCAGTTCTGGGGCATGACGGGAGAGAAGGGCGGAGCCCAGTGCTGGCAAGGTCCACTCAGCAAGGTTCTGGGGCATGACGGGAAAGAAGGGCGGAGCCCAGAGCTGGAAAGATCTCCTGGGCTTAGTTCTGGGGCATGACGGGAAAGAAGGGCGGAGCCCAGTGCTGGACAGGTCTACTGGGCTGAGGTCTAGGGCATGACGGGAAAGAAGGGAGGAGACCGGGGCTGCACACGCGCCCTTAGCCGACTGCTGCGTTGAGATGGATCCGCGGGTATTCCAGTAAGGGAAAATAGTGGCCCTCCGTGCGGGGGCCTTGGGTCCTGATCTTCATTCTCTGCCCTGCGCTCCTCCAGAGCAGGGAGGCGACCGAAGGTGGGGTCCCCGCGGGAAGGGCCGTGCGAGCGGGCGGGGGGCGGAGCGCGGCCCCGCCACGTGACGAGGAGGCGCGGGGCCGCGCGGCCGCGGTATCCGCTCCAGCTGCAGATATCGTCGTGGGGACGCGCGATAGGCACCAGCGGGTCCAGTGTTCTCCCTCCGGCGGCGACCGTTCTTAGAGACGGTTGTGGGACTTCGTGGTGGGAACGGGAGCTTCAGAACTCAGGATTAACTCGGGGGAGGATTGAGCGCCCTTGTGTAGTTACCCTAGTGGCAAGTAGTCAAAAGTTCTCCTGCTTTCCTGGGAACGGACTTTTAGACCAGTTGTCCATTTCCCTGCGAGCATTAACTGTGAGGATAAAGACTGCTCTGGAAGGTCCCCTTTTGCTTCAACTTTAGTATGTATTTTTAGAGGAAGGGAATCCATCTTGAATGGCCAAGTTTCTTTTTGGCAGATGGCGTATGGGAAGGTAAGCTCAGAGGGGCCTGACCCCCATGGAGACCCTGAAAGGTACAGGTGGCCCACTTTAAGTTGGTATACCTATTGTTTACTTGTGACGGGATCTTGACCTCTGAACTAACATTAGGCTAAGAATTTGCATCCTGGGAAGGTACCATTGAAGGGTGAGTTAGAGGTGAGAGGGTGGAAAGTTTGGTGTGCCAAACTTTTTTGAGAAACAAAAGCTAACGTGGACCTCCAAGTCATGGTACTTCTAGCATTAGGAACTGTATTTCTTGAATCCATTCTTCTCCAAGCTTGATACCTTCCTCTCACAGCTGTGTCTGCTAGTCTAATTTCCCTTGCAACCTTCAACATACTGAAGAAGACGGTGCTTGTCTTTAAAGACACTGGGAAAGTGCAAACTGTTGCCAGAAGATTGTTTTTAATGTCAGGGTAGCTACTAAAGGCAAGAAAGAAGGAAGAAAGGAGAACAGTCATGGTCCCAAGAGGGTTGTTTTTCAAATGCTCACTCGTGATGCTTTTAATATTGATAAACATGAAGGGAGGAGGACCAAAGTGGGGGGGGGGACCTAGCTGAGTACCAATTCTGTATTCTGTGTTTTAGGATTCCAAACATCCATTGCCAAGAAGAAACCTATTGGTTTTAATTGGAGAACTCCTCTACATAAAAAATTAGAATGAAAGAACCTTTGGATGGTAGATGTGACAAAGCAATGGCACCTCAGCAGGGGCTTCTGGACAAAATTAAAGAAGAACCTGACGATGCTCAAGTAACCATTTACTCTTGAAAAAGTTTTTTGTTTCTTGTGAATTGAAGATTTTAGTAAATCAGTTTAAGGTTTATAAACAACATAAATGATTTTCCCCCTTCTTTGGTGGGTGTTGTGGTTTGGTACCCCTCAAAGTTCATGTGTTGGATGCTTAACACAATGCAGCATTGTGCACATTGAGGCCTAATAAGAGGTGATTAGGTTATGAGGGCTCTCCACTAAAGAATGGGTTGATGTGTGGTACGTTGGCACATGCCTATGAGTCCAGTGACTTGGGAGGCTGATGTAGGATGATCACAAGTTCAAAGCCAGCCTCAGCAACTTAGGCCCTCAGTAACTTATCAAGACCCTGTCTCAAAAAATAAAAACGGGCTTGGGATGTGGTTCAGTGGTTAAGTACCCCTGGGTTCAATCCTGTTCCCCCACTATCCCCCACGCCCTGCCAAAGGGGGGAAAAATTGATGTCATTTCTAGGTGGGTTGGTTATTACAAGAGGGGCCATGTTGTAAAAACTAGTTCAGCCCCCTCCTGGTTCCCTGCTCTTTCTTGGGTGCCCTCCTGCCCTTCTGCCATGTTATGATGCAGCAGATAAGACCCTGACTAGATGTGACTCCTATATCTTAGACTTCACAGCCTTTGGAACTGTGAGAAATAGATTCTTTTCCTAATAAATTATCCAGTCCATGGTGTTCTCTTTTGGCAACACAAAATGGAGTAATACAATGGGATAATCAAGTTTCTGTGCTTTGACTAATAAAAAGATCTTGGTAACTATGCACTATTTCACTTTGTAAAAGGAAAGAAATATGTATTTCCATTTTTCATACTTGGCATTTAAAAATTTCTCGTTATCTAATAGCACTTTCTTATTTTGTTAAGTATTTATTGTTTACTGTATGCTCCAGGGACCCAGCAATGAACAATTAACCTAGACCCCTCCCTCATAGAGTTAACCAATTAATAAGACAGAGATTACACAAGTAATTGGCCAATTAAAAAATACATATAGTTATAAACTATGGTGAGTGCTCTGGAAGAACAGCCTAAAATGGGGAATATGGCCTAGTTTTGGTGAGGAGCTAGGAGTAGTTAAGGCCTCCCAGAGGGAAGGATTTGTAAACTGAATTATGAAGAATGAATTGACTAGGCAACTGGTGTGAAGAGTGTTCTAGACAGAAGGGACTACAGTTCAGAAAGTCATGAGTTAGATTTATGATTCTCTTGAAGAACTGCAAAACCTATGGGCCTGGAACAGAAAGGGCATAAAAACGAGGATGATGATGAACAACAACAGTAACAGATGGTGTTAATAAATCAGTTGGCAGTATATACTATGTTTTAATGATGTGACATGATTATTATTAACTTACTAATAACATTGACTAAGCATAATAGTAACATTAACTAAATATATAAGCATTCTTACATGTGCTTAGATATGCTTAGAGTAGGCTGGGCATCACTCTTTTTTTTTTTTTTTTAAGAGAGAGGGACAGTGAGAGAGACAACTTTATTTAGTTTTTCACATGGCCTTAGTTGCTCCAACAATTATTTGTGTACGTGGTGCTGAGGTTTGAACCCGGGTCCTCGTGCTTGCACCGAAACCGCTGAGCCACCACTCCAGCCTTGGGTATCACTCTTAAAACCATACAATTTTCCCTATTTTGTAAGAAGGAAAACCAAAGCTCAAAAAGGTCAAGTAGTTTGCCATAAATCACAGTTCGTAAATGACAAAGACTCAATTCAAATCTAGGTATTTAGATTTTAGTCTTTGCTATTCTGTTCCTATGCCTTTAAACCTGGTATGAAGTCAGATTATGCAGGACCTTATGGACCTTGTTATGGATTTTGATCTTTGTTATGAGAGCAATGAAGAACCATTGTAGGGTTTTATGTAGGACAGTATTATGAAACAGATTTGTCTTTAGAAAAATCATTTTGCTGAGTGTGGTGGCACACACCTGTAATTCCAGTGGCTCAGGAGGCTGAGGTAGGAGGATCCCAGATTCAAGGCCAGCCTCAGCCATTTAGTAAGACCTTCAGCACTTAATGAGACCCTGTCACAAAATATAAAGTAAAAAGGGCTGAGGACGTGGCTCAGTGGTTAAATGCCTCTGGGTTCAATCCCTGGCACTCCCTCCAGCACCCCCAAAAAAGAGATCATTTTGGCTACCCCTTAGGGACCTGGATTAGAAGTATTAATCAATGTGAAGAGTCAGTTATTTTGGCAAGAAACCTTTTTTTTTCCTTGAAAGTTCCTTTGCTTTATATAGTATAGTTAATAGCTTTAGTATATAAGCAAAGGAATAATATGTATTTATTTGTTTTTTGGTACCAGAGATTGAACCCAGGGGCATTCAACCATTGAACCACATCCCTAGCCCTTTTTATGTTTCATTTTGAGGCAGAATCTCGCTAAATTGCTTAGGGCACTTGCGATCCTCCTGCCTCAGCCTCCTTAGCTGCAATTACAGGTGTGCACCACCGCACCTGGTGTAAAGCAATAATATTTAAAAATGTTAATATAAGCAACAAAATCATAATAAAAAGTAAAAATCCAGGGAATGATGCACACCTGTAATCCTAGCTACTTGGAAGCCTGAGGTACAAGGATTGCAAGTTTGAGACTAGCCTGCAAATTTACTGAAACCCTGTCTCAAAAGACAAATAAAAAATATGAGGAGGGGCTCTGGGGACATAGCTCAGCATTTGCCTAGAATGCATGGGGCCCTATACCAATACCACAATAAGTAAGTAAGTAAAATTTTTAATTTCTCTCACCATTTCATAGGCAGTTATTTCAGGACAGGGATGCCAGATAAGTTTTGTTTCACTCATGAACTCTGTGCCTTTCTAGAATGCTGTGCTGATGAGAGTTCTGAGGTAGTGTCTGTGGGATGTGGTGTGAGGGGTGAGAGTTCTGAGGTAGTGTCTATGGGATGTGGTGTGAGGGGTGGTGGCAATCATGACACATTTTCCTTTCAAATTATAAATTATTTCTTTTCCTTTGCCAAACTGACTTGTTTGCCAAGCTCTGTGGACTCTGCCTTTTAAGTGCTGTTTGAGTCTGACCCTTTCTTTTCTTTCCTATTTCATTATTTTTCATCTTCACTTCTACAGGTTTCCCACTCATTCACCTTCCTTCAGACCCATACTCCACCAAAATGCTGTATGGTGATACCATGGTACTCTTTATAAAGATCTCCTCCTATATGTGAAGCGTGAACTTTTTAGTGTGACTTCCAGCCTGTCCACATTTAGTCTTTGTTGCCCTCTTCAGTGCCATCATTCATCCTTCACACCTTTTCTGATCTGGACTGTGCACTTACAAACCATTCGCCATTCATTCAGATACATATTTTGCTCAGTTTTATTTCCTTTCCTTTGTACACACAGAAGAAGAAATAAACTAGGTAGCCTGGCAGAAATTTTTTCCACTTGAAGATATAGTTTGTCACTCAGAGGTCAAATTAATTATTCTCATTTGTGTTGAATAGTGCATTCACTTTTCTTATGGTACCTACAGTCAATGCAATTTTGTTTTTATGTTGATCATACTGAGCCTGCTATTCCCTCCTGATCCTTCTGCTTCTACATTTATCTACTCTACTACATTCCATCTCTTTCCCTTTGTCTCTCTTCCTCTTTATTTTTTTACTTCATTCCTTTTCTCCCCTTCTTCTCCTTCTCTTTTCTTTTGGTGTTGCCCAGGCTGGTCTCAAACTCCTGATCTCAAGCTATCCTCCTCCCACCTTATGCTTCTAAGTACTTAGAACTGGAGGTACACACCATCATGCCTGGCTGGCTGGCATTCTTTGAAGCTAGAGATAAGACTTATTTGAATTGAATCCCCAGTACTTAGAACAATGATTACACAATGCACATGCACATGTTCAGTAAGCAGAATAGGAGGGCCTATGTTTCACAAATAGGGAAATTGAGCTTGAAGGAATAAATGACCCCATCACTGTCTCATGGGGAAGTTTCGATACAAACTAGGTTTTGTTTTTCTTAGATCCATTATTTCTTTCATTTTACCTTGATTCTAATATGTAAACTTAACAGATATTATGTTATGAACTAATTGTTCTGAGTATAAAAATTGTGATAATGGATGTCCCCCTAACAGCTTAGATTACAAATGTCAGTGGTTAAGGACCTTCTTTTTTTTTCTTCCTTTTTAATTTTTATTACGTGTCTTAGTTCTTTTTAGCTAAATATAACATTAGGATTAATTTTGACATTTTTGTAATAGCATGGAATATAGTTTGCTATAATTCAGTCCTCAGTACTTGCTCTACTCTTCCTGTTTCCCTCCATATGCTCCCTTCCATTTACTCTACTGATATTCCCATTTATATATACATATGTAATGTGTATGTATAATACACACATATTGTATAAATATTAATGATATGCAGGTACATGTTAAATATACACATACCTTGTCAATATACATAAAGGTGAAATTCACTGTAGTATATTTGTATACATACGTAGGGAAGTTAGATTAGGTTCTTTACATTGTTCTTGATAAGGACCTTCTTAGTTCTCTTTGATTTGTATTAATTCTTCCATATGAATAGGTTATATTTTTTCCTGAGTGAGGATGTCAAGTGTGATCTAAAGTAACCAACTGAATAAATTGCATGTGTGATTTCCCTTGTTGTACTGATGAATTTCATCAGAACATTGGAAAATAGGAGACAAGAAATCTAAAATGTTTAATATTTTCTGGTATACTAAAGTGTTTGTTCTGAATACTGAAGTTATAGTTGACTTGTCATTCAGTTATTATTTTTTTTAAGAGAGAAGAATCAATTTTTATTTAGTTTTTCATATAGCTTTCATTGCTCTAACACTTTGTTGTGTATGTGGTGCTGGGGTTTGAACCCGTGTCCTTGCACTTCTTGCTGTAACCTTCAAGCCACCGCTCCAGCCCTTTCTTTTTTTTTTTTTTTTTTAAAAGAAAGAAAGGGACAGTGAGAAAGAGAAAGTGAGAATCAATTTTATTTTGTCTTTCATCTGGTTTTCATTGCTCTAACTTTTCGTTGTGTACATGGTGCTGGGGTTTGAACCCGTGTCCTGACACATGCCAGGCAAGTGCCACAACCACTAAGCCACTGCTTCAGCCCTCATTCAGGTATTCAGTGAGTTTTTATTTATGCTTATTATAATTCATAACTTCAGTTATAGTAAAAGTTTTGAAAGCATTTTACATGTATTAATTCCCTTGATCACAACCTTGAGTTAAATATTGTTTTCATTCCCATCTTACACATGAGGAGTGAAGACAGTAACTTGTTAAAAGGTTGCACAATTAAGGATACCGTGTGTCTTAGTATGTTTTCTGTTGCTGTAACTGAATATCTAAGACTGGGTAATTTAAAAAAAAAATTTTTAAGAGAGAGAGAGAATCAACTTTATTTAGTTTTTCATCTGGTTTCCGTTGCTCTGACACTTAGTTGTGTATGTGGTGCTGGGGTTTGAACCTGGGTCCTCAGGCATGCCAGGCAAATGCAGTAACGCTGAGCCACCACTTCAGCCCATAGGCTGGGTGATTTGTAAAGTTTATTTTGGCTCACATTTGGAGACTTGAGTCCAAGAACATATTACTTCCTGTGAGTGTATGGTATTGTGTTATCTCATAGTGAAAAAATGGAAGGGTAAGTATATGTGTGTGATAGTGACAAAATGTGAACCCTGCTTTGTAACAACCTGCTTAAGTAATTCAGCTTTTTTCTTTTTTCTTTTTTTTTTTAAGAAGAGGGACAGTTTTATTTAGGACCCAGGTTTTATTTAGGCTTTCATGTGGCCTTTTGTTGCTCTGACACTTAGTTGTGTATGTGGTGCTGGGGTTTGAACCTGAGTCCTTGTGCCTGCCAGGCAAACGTCGTAACCGCTGAGCCACCGCTTCAGCCCCACTAATTCAGTTTTTTAAAAAAGGCATTGCCGGGGCTGGAGCGGTGGCTCAACGGTTTCGGCGCTTGCCTGGCAAGCACAAGGACCCGGGTTCAAACCCCAGCACCACGTACACAACTAAGTGTTGGAGCAACTAAGGCCATGTGAAAAACTAAAGTTGTTTCTCTCTTTCTCTGTCTCTCTCACTGTCCCTCTCTCTTAAAAAAAAAAAAGAAAGAAAGGCACTGGGGACTGGTGCGGTGGCTTGGCAGTTATGGCACATGCCTGGCATGCACAAGTACATGGGTTCAAACCCTAGCACCCACGTACACAAATAAGTGTCAGAGCAATGAAAGCC
>PVKS010033169.1:0-21944 GCA_004027875.1 Aplodontia rufa
AGCAATATCGATGTTCATGGCAGCACAATTTACCATTGCTAGGCTATGGAAACAACCCCGGTGTCCCTCACAGGAAGAATGGATCCAAAAACTGTGGTACATTTATACCATGGAATATTACACAGCAATTAGAAACAATGACCTTGCAGCCTTCGAGGGTAAATGGATGGTTATGGAAGAGATCATGATGAGTAAAATCTGCTTAACCTAGAGATCTAAGGGTCGATTGTCTCCACTCATAGGTGGAGGTGCGGAGTAGACCCTGGACAGTGAGAAAGTTGGTCTAGTAACATGAGTTAAATCCAGATAAGATGTAATGCTTTACAATCTAATACCTTTTTTTTTACAGTTATAAAGGGAAAGGGAAGGGAGGGATAAGGGAGGGTAATTGGGGGGGCACTCCTGGAGATAATTGCAATGTCCAGAATATTTACACATTTTATACACATTTTATATTATTTTGTTAAAATCTTGTAAGGTTGTTCAAAAAAATAATAATAAATAAAAATTAAAAAAAAAAAAAAACTTCAAGAGAAAACCAGAACGCAGAGTGCTTCCATAAGCACACAGTGGTGGGGACTGCAGCAGTGGCTTAATAGTTACAGTGTTTGCCTGGCCTGCTCAAGTATGTGGGTTCAAACAACACCACCACATACACAACAAAGTCTTGCAGCAATGAACAAAATATGTAAAATGAAATAAAATGGATTCTCTCTTTCTCTCTCTCACACTGTTCCTCTCTCTCTTAAAAAAAAGAAAGAAAAAAAAGAAAACACAGGAGGAAAACACTATCAATCCAACCAATGTGCTAAATCCTTCAACCATGTCTGGTCTTACTATGAGTCTGAAAATTCACATGGGCAAATTTTCTATGATGGAATGATTTGGAAAAACTTCCTGTCATAAGTATATAAACACTGTGCAATTGAGACTTAATAAAGAAAACAAGCCCTACAAGCATGATGAATGGGAATAATTTTCTGCCAAATGTCATCACTAATATTTTCCATACTGCATAGGATAGAAGTCCTATGAATGTAATAAATATGGAATCAACATTTTCTCAGAAGTCTCATACTAAGGCAGCATCAGAGTAATCCCATAGGGATAAATCAGTATAGTAGTAATGATTGTGGGAAAAGCTGTATAAAGACTTTCATATTTTATATTTAAGAATTTATATAGGAGCTCCAAAATGGCAATCTGAACAGAGAAGTCTTCCCCAGTAGCTCTGATACTGAATGGGAAATCCCCAGCCATTCTGCAGTATTCTGAGGTGCATTTGGGGGATTAGCATCGTGAAACCCCAATCCTAATTTGCTCAGTGGTTTTGAGGTGCAGTAACTTTGGAGAAACCACTGGAATTTTATTTTCTCCTGCCCTGGCTGGGATGCCACACGTGGCTGCTCTCCCTTGTTTACATTCCCCCTGGTACCAGGAATGGAGATTAACAGTCATTGAACAGTGTGGCGTGGAAAACCCACAGTTCTTTAAAGAAAGTATTTTGCAAAGTCACTTCCCATGCTTATTCTGCATCTGGTGGCAAGATTAGTGTCTACAAGCTGCCTTCAGACAAGCACAGAGAAACAGGTTGCGCTGCAGAAGCAGGTGCAGGAGCAGCGAAGCCGGGAGAGACAAGCATCCATCTTTACACCCCTTGGAGGATTTCACACTCCCTGCCTGCCCAAGGCCAGCCCACCTTAGGTCTGCTAAACAGGCTCTTAAAATTCCATCTGGAGGGGCTGGAGTGGTGGCTCAGCAGTTTCAGCACTTGCCTGGCAAGCACGAGGACCAAGGTTCAAACCCCAGCACCATGTACAAAACTGAGTTTTGGCACAATTAAGGCCATGTGAAAAACCAAATAAAGTTGTTTCTCTCTTTCTCTGTCTCTCTCACTGTCCCTCTCTCTTAAAAAAAATCAAAAACAAAAACAAAACCTACGCCTGGAGTTGGCCACAGACCACAGGCTGAACCGGGAGGAGAAGGCCTGGCTCTCAAGTCACAGGAGTCAGTTTCGGCAACCACCAGCAAATGGAGCTTTGAAAACAAAAGACTGCTGACTTTCAGATCCCCTGAAAGCCCCAACAGAGAGAGAACCAGCTTTTCATACCCAGACAGACAGAGAAGATCTTCTTGCAAAAGGACAAGAGACAATCTTACAGACTATACTTCCAACTTTTCAATACTAAGAATTTTTTTTTTGTTTTCTGGTGTTGTTGCATCCATGTTCAAGGTGTGTACTAATGCAAAAACTGGAAAAGTTTACTGATTATTTGATAAATAAAAATACTACCTTTTTTTGTTTACATACCCTGCTACATTCTGAGGGTGGTTATTCTTCCCACTCTTCCATTTTTTTTAAATTTTTTCTTTTTTCTTTCTTCTTTTAGAAAAAAAAAGTAGTATTTCTTCCTGTTTTGATAGCCTGTTTTTAAGTTTCTTTCTCTTTTTCTCTTTCTGTATTTATCATCTCTCGTATTCCTTCCTATCCATCCTGTCTAAACTTGTCCTCGTACTTGAGAAGAAGGATTCTAGTCAATGCATATAGTATTTGAAATATATTACACCTCACAAGCATAATTCACAGGGATAACTTCTTTCCTTAAATGATCACCCAAATGTTAGTAAGAACTCTTTTACCCTTCCTATATCAGGCCACAGCTGTCCTTGCTTTCCTTTGGATTGATATATTACTTTTCTAATTTTTCTTTTAACCTTTATTTTAAATTTAGTAATTTTTTAAAATTTTCTTTTCCTTTCAAATGTTTTCTTTTTAGCAATTTCTTTTTCTTTCTTCAGAAAATTCTTTACCTCCTCCACTTTCTCACTGTCCATAATTGGTCTATATAATCTCCTCTATAAATTTCACAGGCATTATCCTCCCTCTCAGACTTCCAATTAGTTAACTTTATTCAACTCCCCACTGTTAAGGCTGCATAATGATTACTGCTGTGATTATTATTCTGAATAACACTTATTTGTTCTTGAAGTCTGACATATGTGATAGTTATATACTAGTGGCACCAAAAATATTGAATATCATTAACTCAAGTTGCATAGGCAAATTCAAAAGTCTATTGTATTCTGTTATAAACAACTGATTTACTACTGTTTATTGTAAGCTTTGGTTGTACATATTGACAATTTGCTACTAGCCCATGAGGTGTGGGAAATCTGTAAGGGTAAAAAACAGTTCACAGTAAAGGGGGCAGTCTTTTGAAATCAACTTTCCTGACAAAACCCCATTTCAAGTAAAGTTCTGGACAGATTTCTCAATCCAATAGCTTAGTCCTTAAGGCAGGTGACAGGAAAAAAACCACCGAATCTTCTATTGCTTCCACAATGGGTTCACTGGACAAATAAGTGAGAAGAATCTCTTAAGACATGAGAAAACAAAATTGAAGAGGTTCACATCAATCCCAAAACTCCCCTAGTAAGGGGGCTATGGCCACGGACCAGGAGGAAAATCTAGAACAATATATCAATGAGCTGATAACAAAAAGGAACAATGAATTAAAAGAAGAGATAATGAAGGGAATAAATGAGAAAATTCAAGAGTTGAGAAACTTCATCATGAAAGAAATTGATTCCCTCAAAAATGAAGTATCAGACCTAAAATCTACAGTCACTGACATGAAAGGGTCCATGCAAGAATTTAATACCATACTAACTTCAGTAGAAAATAGAACCTCCGCAATTGAAGAAAGAACATCAGACAATGAAGACAGGCTGATCAAGCTAGAGTTCACAGACACCAAAAAAGAAAAACAATTAAGTGGTCATGACCAGAATTTTAAGAAGGTCTGGGATGAAATGAGAAAGAAAAATGAGAGGGTAATTGTAATACAGGAAGAAATTGAGATACACACCAATGGTATGAGGAATATTCTCAAAGAAATAATGAAAGAAAATTTCTCTCACATAAAAATAAAATCAGACATGCTCATCCAGGAAGTTTACAGGACACCCAATAGGCCTAATCAAAAGAGAAACTCACTAAGACACATCATATTCAAAATGTACAACAGGGATACCAAAGAAACTATATTAAAAGCAGCAAGGGAGAAATGCCAAATCATATTCAGAGCCAAGCCACTAAGAATTGTCTGTGAGTTTCAACCCAGAAGCTGGAAGCAAGAAGGTCTTCAAATGATATCTTTCAATGTCTAAATGACCACACAGCCTAGAAGTCTATACAAAGCAAAACTCAGCTTCATATTTGACAGAGAAATAAAAACTTTTCATGATAAAACAAAACTGGCAGAATTTGTCAACAGAAAACCTGCCCTACAAAGAATTCTCAAGGAAACACTACAGACATAAGAACTAGAAATTGATACCCAAAACCCATAAACAGAAGAAAGTCAGTAAAAGTATCTCCCATCAATAACTAACCAAGGCAACCACAGAACTAGCTAAATAAGGCACAATGACTATGAATCAATTACACTTCTATTTTAACACTGAATGTAAATGGTCTAATGCACCACTCAAAAGACGCAGATTTGCTGATTGGATCAAAAAACAAAATCCAACCATATGCTGCTTACAAGAAGCTCCTCTCACAGGTAATGACATTAATAGATTAAGGGTGAAAGGTTGGAAAAAATCTACCATGCATATGGCGAAAGAAAATAAGCTGGTGTCACTATACTTATATCTGATAAGAAAATTTCAAGCACAAATCAATCAGAAGAGAAAAAGAAGGCCACTACTTAGTACTAAAAGGAACTCTTCAACAGGAAGAAATAAACATAGTTAATATTTACTCTCCAAACAACAGTGCAGCCAACTATCTGAATAAATTACTCCATGACATCAAACCACTCATGGATCTCAACACCATAATACTGGGAGACTTCAACACTCCATTGTCACCATTAGAGAGATCATCAAAACAAAAAATCAATAAAGAAATCACCAGCCTAAATAACTCCATAAATCAAATAGAATTAATAGACATGTGTACAATTTTCCAACCCAAGTTAGCAGAATACACTTTATTCTCTGCGGCACCTGAAGACGATCTCAGCAAATATAAAAAAGTAGACATTATCCCGTGTGTCCTTTCAGATCATAATGCTATGACCCTAGTGATCAAAAGTAATAATCTTAACAGAAAGCACACATATTCATGGAGATTAAATAATACACTATTAAATGAAGAATGGATCCAAGAAAACATGAGAGAAGACAAAAATTCTTGGAAGAGAATGAAAATGAAGACACAACATATCAAAACATCTGGGAAAGCATGAAAGCTTTCCTAAGGGGAAAATTTATAGCACTGAGTGTTCTCATTAAAAATGAAGAGAGATCCCAAATAAATAAGCTTATGCTTCATCTCAAAGCCCTTCAAATGGAAGAACAATCTAACCCCAAAGGCAGCAGAAGACAGGAAATACTCAGGATCAGAGCTGAAATCAATGAAATTGAGAACAAAAAACAATAAAAAGTATTGATGAAAAAAAGAGCTGGTACTTTGAAAAAATAAAGAAGATAGATAGACCCTAGAAAATCTAACCAAAAGGAGAGAAATGAACCAAATCAATAAAATCTCCAATGAAAAGGCAGTGATCATCACAGACCCCATGGAAATCCAACAAATTATAAGATCATATTTTGAAAACCTATACTCCTCCAAAATTGATAAGTTGGAAGAAATGGATGAATTTCTTGACAAATACAACATCCCTAAATTGACTCAGGATGATATTGAATTCCTATATAGCACAATCACAGGCACTGAAATCCATATTGCAGTTAAAAGTCTACCAAAGAAGAAAAGCCCAGGACCTGATGACTTCTCTGCTGATTTTTACCATACTTTTGAGGAGGAACTAACACCTCTCCTTATTAAGTTATTTCAAGAAATGGAAAAGGAGGGAATGCTCCCACCCACTTTTTATGAAGCAACCATAACTCTGATACCAAAACCCAATAAAGATACACCAAAAACGAAAACTACAAACCAATATCCCTGATGAACTTGGGATAATAAAGTACTAGGAAACCTTATTCAAAAACTTATAAAGAAGATAATCCATCATGATCAAGTGGGCTTCATTCTAGGAATGCAGAGCTGGTTCAACATACACAAAGCAATTAATGTAATTCACCACTTAAACAGAATAAAGGACAAAAAACATATGATCTTCTCAATAGATGCAGAAAAGACCTTTGATAAAATACAGTACACTTTCATGTTCAAAACTATAGAGAAGATAGGGTCCAAAGGATCCTTTCTGAACTATGTAAAAGCTATATATGCTAAACCCTCAGCTAATATAATAGTAAACGGAGAAAAGCTGAAAGCATTTCCACTAAAATTAGGAACAAGACAAGGCTGTCTGTTCTCACCACTTTTATTCAATATTCTTCTTGAGACCCTAGCTGGAGCAATTAGGCAAGAGAAAGAAATCAAAGGGATAAAAATAGTAAGAGAGGAACTCAAACTCTCCCTTTTGGCTGATGTTATGATCCTATATCTGGAAGATTCAAAAAACTCCATCAGTAAACTGCTTGAACTTACAAATAGATTTAGCAAAGTGACAGGATATAAGATCAATACCCACAAATCAATAGCTTTCCTATACACTAATCATAATAGGACTGATTTGAAGTCAGGAAATCAGTCCCATTCAGAATATCCTCAAAAAATAAAATAAAATAAAATACTTGGGAATTAACCTTACAAGGGAAATGAAAGATCTCTTCAATGAAAATTATCGGTCATTGAAGAATGAAATCAAAGATGAACTAAGAAGATGGAAAGATGTCCCATGCTCTTGGTTAGGCAGAATTAATATAACAAAAATATCCATTCTACCAAAAGCTTTATATAGATTTAATGCTATCCCTATAAAGATAACTATGTCTTTACAGACATAGAAAAAGCAATTCTCAAATTCATTTGGAACAATAAGAAACCTAGAATTGCCAAAACACTACTAAGCAAGAAAGACAAAACAGGCAGTTTTGCCATACAAGATTTAAAACTATACTACAGAGCTATAGAAACAAAGACAGCATGGTACTAGTATCAAGATAGGAAAGAAGACTAATGGAATAGAAGTCCCTGAAACAAACCCTCAAATCTTTAAACATCTGATTTTTTACAAAGTGGGGACAAAATATTACATGGAGGAGTGACAGCCTCTTCAACAAATGGTGCTGGAGAAACTGTACATCCACTTGCAGAAAGTTGAAATAAGACCCATATCTTTCACCTTGCATGAGAATCAAATCAAAATGTATGAAGGAGCTAGGAATTAAACCAGCTACACTGCAACTAATGGAAGACAAATTAGGTTCAACACTTCAGCACTTGGGAGTAAGCAAAGACTTTCTCAACAAGTTTCCTAAAGTGAAGGAAGTAAAGTAAAAAATCAGTGAATGGGATGCCATTAAGCTAAAAAGCTTTTCCACTGCCAAGGAAACAATCAAAAGAGTCAAAAAGTTTCCTACAGAAATGGAGAGAATCTTTGGCTATGATTCTTCTGACAGGGGCCTCATACCCAGAATCTACAAAATCCTCAAAAATCTCAACTATAAAACCACTAACAGACCAATTAATAAATGGGCCAAAGAGCTAAATAGAAACTTCTCAACAGAGGAATTTGAGCAAGCCAATGAATACATGAGAAAGTTTCCACTCCTGGGTTTCTTTCCAGGGGACCTAGAATCAGCACATTATAGTGACACACCTATATCTATGTTCATAGCAGCTCATTTTACAATAGCTAAATCATGGAAACAACCCAGATGTCCCTCACTGGATGAATGTATCCAAAAACTGTGATACATATATACCAAGGAATTTTACACAGCAATTAGAACCAATGATATTGCAGCCTTTCAAAGTAATCAATGTCTATGGAAGAAATGCTGAGTGAAATCAACATAACTCAGAGAACCGAGGGTAGAATGTCTTCACTCATCTGTGGAGGTTGGAACTAGACCCTGGCCATTGAGAAAGGTATTCGATTATAATGTGTTAAATCTAGATTAGATATAATTTTACACATCCTAATACCTTTTTAGGGATGTTGTGGGAAGGGGAAGGGAGGGATAGGAGTGGGTAATTGGGGGGGGCATGCTTGGGGGTAAAAGTAATCCTCAGATGGCTATGGAAGAAATTATGCTTAGTAATATCAGCTTAACCCAGAGAACCAAGGGTCGAATGTCTCCACTCATCTGTGGAGGTTTGAACTAGACCCTGGCCATTCAGAAAGGTGGTCTGTTATCATGTGTTAAATCAAGATAAGGTGTAATTTTATACAGCCTAATACTTTTAAGAGATATTGTGGGTAAGGGAAGGGAGGATTATATGTGGGTAATTGGGGGGGGCACTCCTGGGGGTAAATCTTGTATCCAGAAACTATAGACATTTTATATTATTTTGTTTAAAACTTGTATTGTTTTCAAAAATTAAAAATTTAATCCTCAGAATCTATATACAGTTTATATCATTTTGTTAAAAACTTGTATGATTGTAGAACAAATAAAATTTTCATTGAAAAAAAAAGATTTGCCTATCTCCAAAAAATAAAAAAGAAAGAATTTACATAAGACAGAAAAATTTATTTTTTTATAAAAAGAGGGGGAGAGAGAGAGAGAGAGAGTTGTTTTCATTTAGTTTTTCATGTTGTTTTCATTGCTCTGATACTTCATTGTAGGTGTAGTGCTGGGGTTTGGAATCATGTCCATGAACATTTAAAGAATGTTGAAAATCATTTCACCAGGTCTCAGATCTCAGCAGGCACCAGAGAATTCACAGGACAGAAACCTGCACAGTAGTGAATGAGCCAAATCTTTGATATGAAATTGTACCTCAGAAAACATCAGGGCAGTGGTGGGGATACAAATGTATGGAAGAGGATTGTGTGTTCAAAACAACTTGCTTTTCTCTGGAACACACAAAGCTTGAATATCTCAGTGCATAATTTTGACAGAATTCATACTTCACAAAACTCAGTCCTAGAAGTGATATCCATGATTTTTTCAATTCTTCATTCTTAGAAGTAAGACACTGAATCCAACCCACCTAGAAATAGGGCTGCAAACATATACATGAGGAGACTGTGATTGCTGGGAATGCTTGCAGATTTAGAAGCCTATACACTGAGAGAGAGCAGTTAGGCTATTTCTAAATCTCATGGGAAATACTGAAAGATCTATACTGAAGAGAAATAAACTCTGAATCTGTCATTTCAACAATCCCATGGTGTGGAGTGGAAAAAGAGGAAAAATGACTTTCCCTAGATTTCTCTGTGCAGCTGAGGTTTCTGTTGAATAGTGTGACCCACCTTTTACCTTCCTATTTTGTTCTGGTTTAACTTTTGCATTAGTGATACATGACTCCTGCCTTAGGGCCTCCCAGGCCCTATATACACACATACAACTGATGGAATTCTCAGAAGAAGACTTGGAATAATCCCCAGGCAGCAGATGTGATGACTGGGTAGGCCCTAAGAAACATGACTTATCCTAGGTATGACAACTTGAAGAAAAGAACAATTCTGTTTCCAACTCTATCCTTCCAAATTATGGGTTCTAGCTTTACCTAGTTCTTATTTGGGATAGTGTGTCAGAGCACATTGGTGTAAGTAGCAGTAAGCTTCCAAAGGAGGATATGATATGTTCTTGTGTGAGGAAGAATATCAGATTATGGGAATCAAGGAAGTGATCTCATTTCCTTGGTGATGGGTCAAACGGAACTTGGAATATTGGTATCCATGTACCAATATTCCAGAGCCAGCCTCAGCCTGATCACTTATCATGAGACCCTAGAGAATGTGAGACGTTCTCATCCAGTCTCCCAATTTGCCAAGCCTCAGGTCTCAATAATAAGTGGAGAGGGGACCTCATGCTTACATTAAGATACTAGGTCAGTCCATAACCCTGATTCCTCTGGTGATTTTTCTGGAAGAGCTCAGAGAGAAACAAGGCAGTCAATGGTGTGTCTTCACAGGAGATCCCACCTCTCTGCTATCCCCATGGATGGACTCTGGCCCTCCACAATAGCGTACTGCATATGAACACACAGAGAAGTGACAGATGGACCAAGGGAATGCTCCTGCTTTCCAGTTTGCTAGGATGCTGTCTAAATGTTGTCCTGCTTCTCCCATGGTCATACAGAGTGAGGGCAGCATTTACTACCTTCTGAATGGAGGACAGCTGTGAGGAACATTAACTGCATTACCTGGAAGCCAATGGAATCTAAGGAGGAGGAGCTAACCCCAAACATCTCCTAGTCTTCACAAAAGCTGGATTTAGGGAAGGGAAGTCATGCAGTGGGATGATAATGTTTGAAGGTAAGGATATGCTGTAAACCTGTGTCATAAGTTAATTCTTGATAAAGTACAAATTAATATACTCTACCACAGAACTGGACAAACCAGCCATAGGCACACTGGAAATATCAACAATGTCCTTACTGTTGATGCAATGGCTGACCCCCTGAGATTGTCTTAGAATTGGAAGTGTGAGCTGTTCCTGCACCAGGCTATAAGTTCAGGCCTAGAAGCCATCTAGCAGCATCAGCTTTGAATGGTTATAACTCTGCATGAGTGTGTTCCCTGGATGCCTGTGGACACAGATTGTGGCTACCTAAACCATAAAGGTCTAATAAATCTTTAAGAGGGTAGAACCTGTGACAGTCAGGGTCCCCAGTATTTTGGCAGCAATCCTTGTTTGAAGTTACTGTATCTTCTTGTTCTACAGCAGATAACAACACTGGTTAACTGTCCCACAGAGAACAGGACCATCTCTTTTACAGCAGGTATATGTGCAGCAGCAAAAGAGATAGAGGTGAAAATGGAGCCTGATGTGTCATGTGATGGCAGGTGGACAGAAGTTGCCTGGTTAACCTCACATGATTCAGTGTTACTTGGTTAGCCCACAGTTATCCAGACCCTAGAGAAAGTCCCTGTTGCAGGTCCATGAAGAGGATAACTGAGCAACTGCCCTTGGTAATGTCAAATCACCTTGGTTTAATCAGGGGGATTAAGTCCTTTCCAAACCTTACTCTTCTACTATAGGCAAGTGTCACCTATTTAGTATAATGCCATAGTTCATTACAGGGTTCATGACATAGAACCTGTCTGCATGTCAAGTGACTTCAGTACTGAGTGGAAGAACATGGGTATTGTCAGATAGACTCATGAGGGATTCACAGGTAAGGGAGGGAAATCCAGAGGCAGGGAGGAAACTAATGTTTTTAAGGTATTATTTGTAGTATTGGGTGTGACTGCCTAATGGTATCAGATTATCACTTTGTGATAATTTGATGTTCCCCAAACAGTGGAGATGGCTACTCAATGCCCCTGAATTGCACAAGTTAAAATTTCTAAATCCTAACCTTTTGACCAGTGTACTTAAAATACACAGCAGAAAAATCAGAAATGATTAAAATTAAAAAGATACCACCTTAGGAGGAAAATGACTGCTCTGCAACTAGAGCTGACACTTGACTCCCAGGAGCTGACATTAAATGACTCCCAGAGCCTATGTGAACTGCATTGCTGGATGGATCCTTCACATGTATGGACACTGTGCAGTTGTAGAACTGGTTCAAGCTCCATTGAAGGTGGCATGCCTCCTACTAGACTTGGTGTATAAATGGAGCTCATTCTTATAGGGGTGCATAGATGCAGAAATAACTGCAACTCATTTGAGGAAAAATTATCCTTTGCTGTCACAGGTTTTCTATTGCTGCTGCTGCTTCATACCTCACTCTAGCTTCTGATTTGCAGCTAGAAATGGTTGTGAACTGGCTCTATTTCTATGACTACTGGATCTAATAACAGAAAAGTCTCTATCTGTGGCTGGATTTCATTTATCACTTCTTCTTTATCTGAATTATGCATTTACAGGGTTTGTGCTTGAAATAGAGCTGGCAACAGCACACTTTTGTGAATGTGGTTGATGACTTTGAATAGTACAATTTAAATGATCACAAATTTAAAATTTGGTTTGCTTAAAAAAATTTACATGAACCAAAGTCTAAGCCAGGTATGACAGTGCAAGCCTGTAATCCCAGAGACTTGGCAAGCTGAGACTGGAGGATCACAATTTCAAAGCTAGCTTCAGCAATTTAGTGAGGTCTTAAGCATCTTAGTGTGACCCTGTGTCAAAATAAAGAAACAAACAGGAGTTGGGATTTGTCTCAGTGGTTAAAGGCCGCTGATTTGAATTCCCAGTACAGGAAACATTTGTCTTAAAATGTAATAAATTTAAAACAATATGGAGGCTAGAGATATAGCTCAGTGAATATAGTACTTACCTCCTTGTGTAAGGATATGGGCTTGAACCTCAACACCACATACACACTTTAATGTTGGGATAAAAGAAAGGCCAGATTAAAAAAATAATGAGTGCAGCCTGAGAAACAGGAGCTTAATTTCCCTATCTTCAAAAATGAAAGGAAATTTGCAACCAAAAAACTGTCATTTTGGCTTATTTAATCCTAGGTTGGATATCAACTCCACTCAAAAGAAGAAACAATTGGCTAAGACTCAGATCAGGGCCTGAAGTCCTGTCCAATATAAAGCACTTGGTGATTATTGCCATTCAAACTGGAGTGAGGTGATATTGCAATGTAGTTATAATTTCACTTCTCTAATTGTTACAGATATTGAGCATTTTTCATATATTTATAGATGATTTGTTTCCTCATTTGAGAAGTGTCTACTTAGTTCTTTTGCTTATTTATTTATTTATTTTTCTTAGAAGGCTGTCCATTGTAGTTTTTATTTCTTTATTTATTCAGTCAAGATAGTCTTACATTTAGGAGGGAATTGTTGCCATACAATCATGAACACATGCGTTATGACAGAGCAAGCCAAGTCTGATGCCATTCTATAGTCTCCCCCATTTGGGTTCCTCCCAATCCCATGTTTACACTTACTTTGCCACCATATTAATTGGACTTGGCATGGAAGTCAGAGGTTCCCCACTGGGTTGATACCCAAATACTTCATCCCTCCAGCTGCCTTGATATCCCTTCTATTCCCTCCCCCAATCCCAGCTACCCTCCCTTCATCCCCTAGTATCATAGCCAAGGTTCCCTCTGCTTGTGTAAAAATTCGCCCATGTTGAGGTTATTATTAGCTTAGCCAACTATTAGTCTGTTTCCCATTGTATTCTAGGTTCTACAAATAAGAGAAAACATTTGGCCCTTTAGTCTCTGAGTTTGGGATATTTCACTCAGCATAATTTTCCCCTCTCCATCCATTTGGCTGCAATGCCATGATATCATTCTCTCTGATAGAGGAGTAGAACTCCATTGTATACATGTACCACAATTTTTGAATCCACTCGTCCAATGAGGGACATCTGGGTTGGTTCCACAGTTTAGCTATAGTAAATTGAGCTTCTATAAACATTGATGAAGCTGTATCTCTGTAGGATGCCAGTTCTAGCTCTTTTGGTGAAATACCGAGAAGTGGAATAGATGGGTCATAAAATGGATCCAGCCCTAGTGTGTCCGGACCCAACCAGCAGGAACCGGACCACTCTCATTCAAAGGTGAAATGAGATTAAAACAGACTCACTGGTCTCGAGTTCTCCAAGCACTTTATTTCTCCCTTTACCGTGGCTAAAGGCCTCCAAGTGCTTCCCACCTTCCCTCTCTTAGAGGCAAGGCCCTTAAAACATTCTTTTTAGAGTCAAGGCTATTCACATTTAGAGTCCCCACTTCTACTGCTGTACTAGAGTCCCTATTTCTGGGACCGGGGCTACTACCTGCATCTTCTATCACTGATGATCTCTCCACCATCTCTGCTGCTGTTGCAGTTTCTTCTTCACTGTTTCTTCTGCTTCTACCATGCTGCTTCTATGCTACCCCTGATTAGTCGCTATGCTATTTATCCATTACAATAACCAATAGGGGCACAGTGGAAACACGTTTATACAATTGTAACAAATGAGTGGCCTAATGATTTAGTCATGCAGTCAGGCATTACATCACTAAGGAAGATACAAGCCAGCTGGGGCAGAGTTGTTTACCACCAAATCTTTTACAAGCCAGCTGGGCCTTATGTTGGAGTCCAGTCTCCAACACTAGTGTTTTGAGGAGTCTCCACACTGCTTTGCAGAGTGGCTATACAAGCTTGCAGTCCCACAAACCATGTGAAAGTGTTCCTCACTTCCCACAACTCCTTGTTCATCTTCATTTTTACCACTCTGACAGGAATAAGGTCGAATCCAAATGAAGTTTTTATTTTCATTTCTCTCATTGCTAGTGATATAGAGCATTTTCTCATGTACTTATGGGCTTTTGGACTTCTCAACTGAGAAATTTCTATTTAGCTCCTTAGCCCATTTATTGATTGGACTTTTGTGAGTTTGGTAATCAGTTTTTTAAGTTCTTTGGATATTTTGGATATTAGCCCTCTGTCTGAGGTGTAGCAGGAAAAGATTTTCTCCTATTCTGTAAGTTTTTCTCTTGACAGTCTTGACTAATTCTTTAACTGTGCAGAAGCTTTTTAGTTTAATGGGATCCAATTCATTTATTTTTTACTTTAATTCTTGCACTATGGGAGTCTTAAGGAAAATGGTGCTGATACCTATGTTGATTCTATTTTTTCTTCCAGCAATTGTAAAATTGATGGTTTAATATCCAGATCCCTGAACCATTTTGATTTTCTGTTTTGTGCAAGGTCAGAGGTAAGGATCCAATTTCAGTTGTCTGCATATGGCTGTCCAGTTTGTCAAGCACCATTTATTGAATAGGCTGTCCTGTTCAACAACTCTAGGAAATGGTGAGTGAGCAATGGCATCTTGTGTCTAGGGAGGGAGCCCTATGGAACAAAAGAGGGACTATGGTGGGAACTGGAGGTGGCAGATGAGGACTCTGGGTCATCTTGGAGTGAGGCTGTACAGATGCGCTCTCCATTTGGCTGTCCAGTGGGACTGAGGGGGCACTGCCCAGTGGAGGGTTCAGGTCTGTAGACTCTGGAGATGACCCAGAGTCCTCATCTGCCAGCTCCAGTTCCCTCTATAGCCACTCTGCTGTGGATTTATAGATTTAAAAAGTTGGAACTTACTATGATATGTTCATAGATGTACATAATAATTCTGATGAAATGATATTATAGATTCATTTGGGGGAAAGTGGTTATCTTCTTACAATGATGCATTTTATCATTACACACATGGGATCTGTAATTGAGTCTTTTATGCATTTTTATTTTCTCCTAAGTTGTACATATTTTCTTTTTAAAAATGTTTACATGTGAAATATCACATGTATGTATGTGGCATACATATATTTGGTATGTTTAAAACAGTGCTTTATGATATTATTTTAGTTTATCTTTGACATAAAAATAATTATTTTTTATTCTTTTTCCCTCTTATATTGGTGACTAAAATCAGGATGTCCTAGCACTGAGCAACATCCCCAGCCCTTTTTAAATTTTATTTTGAGACAGGGTCTTGCTCAGATCCTGGGGCTGCCATAACAATTGTGATCCTCCAGGCTTAGCCTACAATAGTACCTAATGTTTCAGGTTTTGCTCCACCACATGCAGCCTATTGTACCCTTTCTTACATCAACTTTGAATACTTCATATTTTCTTTTAAATTTAAAAAGCTTTGTAATATCTGAAAATTATTTATTACATGGTAACTGGTAAGAAAACAGTAATATTTTTATCATACAGATGTTCCATTATCCCAGCAACTTTCTTTGGATAAAAGGAAATTTTTCTTCTTCTCTGCACTGTAATCTTTATCATTTATCATTGTCCAAATATCAAGAGACTTATTAAGGATTTTCATCTTCAGTTCCACCATCTTTTTTATTTTTTATGAGGTTATTATGAGATTGTTATAACTTCACACCATACAGTTATTTTTGGCTTAAAAGTATTTTGGTCATTGATAGACTTCAAGTAAAATGATGGCTATAGCACGTAGCCTAGGTATATAGTATTCTGTATTATTTAAATTTTTGTAGTTATACTCTGGTGTTTACCAAATGACAGAATGTATCACAAAACTGACATTATTTTCATTGTGTATATACATACATGTGCAAATATATAATTACATATTATAAGTAACATTCATTTTACTTTTCAAATTATCAGAGCTCTTTCAGCTTCATTTGTTTTTTCAAAGTATCAAAGTTTGATATTGGTGACTCTGAGTATGTTCACTTTCACTCTCTTTAAATTATGCTCATTTCCTTAGATTTTCTCTACTTTTGTATTATAAAATTGTGTACATTTAAACTATGTACTTTTATGTTTTGACTTATGTGTGTTTCCTTAAACCAGCAGGATAATCAACAAAATTAACATATCCATTACTAATAAATGTTCCCTAATGCCCTTTTAAATTCCTCTTTTCTACACTTTCTCACAAACTTTCCTTTAATAGATTGGATATTATTGAGCAAAATAGTACAGGAGAAACATCAAAAGTATTTAACTTCTTGAAATATGCTAAAGAGAGCACATCATGTATCTACTGCCTACACCAAGAATTAAAACATTGTGATGCTCTGAGAACCCCTCTGAGCCCTTTTCCTTTTACTGTACCCTCTATTTTCCCTAGTGAAAACTACAGTTTTTATTTTTCAAATTGTACAGTTAAAGTTTTATTTTTAATTATTTTGAAATGTGTCTTAATGCTACCTATAAATAAAAAGAAAAAATGAAAAGTATTACTTTAAAACAGAATAAGAAAACTCTTTAACTCTTACTAAATAATATAAAAGAGAATTTTAACTTTTTAAAATAGCTTTGCTTTATAATCTATTCATATATTTATTTGTCATTTGAATAGTTCCTCTTTTTGAAAAGCTTATGAAATCTCTCATCTAGCCTTTACTCTGTTGGGATTTTTTTCCCAAAGAAATGTATGGTACCTCATACATTTTACACTGTAAGCCTTTTACTAGAAAGGTACACTAAAAGCAAATTTTTCCCACTTTAGAATCTACATGAACACTTAGAGGTACAACAACAACAGGATGATTTACTACATTAAGCCTTACAGATTTACAGGATGGAATCTTGGGAAGAAGGATGTAACACAAACAGAAAATTAAAGTGCAGTGGTATTAGGTAAATAACATTGCCATGTGCATGTGCACAAAGGAAGAAGACAATAGCAATTGGGGTGATCTAAGGCTCCAAGCAACTGGGAAAGTGTCTGGGACTCTAGTCAAAAACAGAACATACCTGCTTTCTGACCATGACCTCATGTCCTTTGCTCCAGTTCTTGGTTTGACTCTGTCCAAAGAGCTTATTTGCTTGGTAACCTGTGAGTTTGTTGACAAGAATTTTATAGGAAGTGCAATATGCAGCTCTCTCCTTGTTTCACTTTTTTGTGGATTTTCACTTGCCTTGATTCATTTGCAGGCACAGGATCCCCTATTTTCTTTTCATTTTTTCTGTGCTTACAGCTATATTTCCTGAAATTCTTGCAAACATTGTATGCAAGAACAAGCTACCTCATAGGCTGTGGAACCTAGATCACATGATATTTTCAGGTAGAAGTAGGTGTATATCATGTTCTGTACAAGTGGGGATTTTCTATTACTTTGTTAGGGGTACATCAAAGCAAAGAGGGGAGAAACTTTTATAACTACAAGATGAGCAATGGTTCTTTCCTATAGCCTCTGGAAGGAGTGTTGCTCTGCTAACTCTGTGGCATTAGTTCATTTTTATCATACACAAAGGAAAACTGTGAAAAGTAAATTTCTATAATTTTAAGTATTTATGTTTGTGATGGTTTCTTCAAGCAGCAATAGATAATTTTCTTTTCTGCCATTTAAATTAACCATGAGAGCAAATGCTAATGTGGTAGATGCTAAAGCTGAGTAAAAGCTGTCAAAGCTGTACTAATCTTTTGCAAAATATCATGGAATGTTACTCTTGTAGTCAGAAACTATAACACCTTGTAAAGATGACTGCTTCAATTTGAAGTACTAATATGTTCTGATTATTTTTCTAATCATAGCTTTTTTAGAATGTAAATTTGGTGTTGTGTCTGGTAGAAACTTTCCCACTGTGCTTTAGACTACTTCTCACAATTTATAGGTTAAAAAACAATTTGTTCTAAAGGTAAATGTGACTTTTTATTGGTAGTAAGCAAACATAATTCACATAATGTAAGAATTGATGCTAACATAAATTTTGTGATGATAACAGTTGTTTAAGTTTTGGAGATTGGTGGATTTTATTTGTGATTTTTTTTTCTACTAGACTGAGAACAGGAAATTTTGCTGGCTAGTGTTTTTATTTCATCTTGTGTCCAGTAGACTGTCTTTGTAGTTTTACACTAGCTTCCACATATGAGAGAAAACATTTGGTCCTTAAGTCTCTGAGTTTGGGATGTTCACTCAGCATAATTTTTCCATTTCTTTCCATTTAGCTGCAAAAGGAATGATATTGTTCTAATAGCGGAGTAGATCTCCATTGCATATATACACCACAATTTTTTTAATGCATTCATCCAGTGAGTGGCATCTGGGTTGGTTCCATAGTTTAGCTATTGTAAATTGATCTGCTATAAATATTCACATAGCTGTCTCTATAGTATGCTGAATAAGCTCTTTTTGGAAAATACCCAGGAGTGGGAAACTTGGGTTGTAACATACTTCCATCCCTAGTTTTTTGAGGAGTCTCCACAATGCTTTCTAGAGTGGCTGTATAAGTTTGCAGTCCAACCAGCAGTGTGTTAGTGATCCTTTCTTCACACAACACCTTTAACATCTCTTATATTTATATTCTTCATTTTTGCCACTCAGACTGGAGTGAGGTGGAATCTCAGTGAAGTTTTGATTTGCATTTCTCTGATTGCTAGTAATGTAGAAAATTTTCTCATATATTTGTTGGCTTTTTGGACTTCTCCCTTTGGGAAATTTCTGTTTAGTTCCCTAGCCCAATTAATGATTGGATTATTTGTGGTTTTGGTGTTTAGTTCTTTGAGTTCTTTGTGTGTTCTGGATATTAGTTCCCTGTCAAAGGCACAGCATGCAATGATTTTCGCCCTTTCTGCAGGTTCCCACTTGATACTCTTGACTGAATCTTTAGCTGAACAGAAGATTTTCAGTTTAATGACATCCCACTCATTTGCTCTTGGATTTCATTCTTGACCAATGGGCATATTGACTGTCGTGGAGTGTTGATCCTATTTTTCTCTTCTCGTAATTGTATGCTTGTTGAGTTGATTTCTAATTCTTTAATCCATTTTGATTTGATTATTGTGCAGAGTGAAAGATATTGATCTAGATTCAGTTGTCTGCATATGGCTGTCCAGTTCATCCAGCACCATTTTTTGAACAGGCTGCCCTTCCTCCACATTATGTTTTTGCTCCCTTTATCAAATATCAAATGGTTAAAGACTTGTGGATTTGTCTCAGTATCTTCTATTTGGTTGTATTGATCTTCATGTCTGTTTTGTTACCAATACCATGTTTTTTTTTACTATAGTCTTATAAAATAGTTTCAAGTCAGGTATTGTGATACCTCTTGCTTTCTCTTTCTTGCTTAGCAATGTTTTGGCTATTCTGGGTTTTCTGTTATTTCAAATGAATTTGATAATTGCTCTTTCTACATGCATGAGGAATGACATTGGTATTTTGATGGAGATTGCATTGAATCTGTACAAGGCATTCAGCAGAATGCTCATTTTAATTTTATACATTGTGACTAAACAAGAACATGGAATATTTTCCATCTTCTCAGGTTTTCTTCAATTTCATTCTTTAATGTTTGATAATTTTCATTGTGCAGTTTATGTCCTGTTAGATTAATGCCCAAATATTTTATTCTCTTTGAAGTTATTGTTAATGGGACAGATTTCTTCTTTGGCAGAATCGCTTCTGGAATATATGAAAGCTATTGATTTTTGAATGTTGATCTTGTAACCAGCCACTTTGCTGAATTCATTTATAAGCTTTAGTAGTCTTCTGATAGAGATTTTGGGTCTGCATTGTTTATGATCTTGTTATCAGCAAATAGAGTTAGCTTGACTTCCTCTTTTCCTATTTGAATTATTTGATTTCCTTCTCTTTTCTGATAATAACTCTGGCTAGGGTTTCAAGGATTATATTGAACAAGAATGATGAGAGTGGACAGCCTTCTCTTGATCCTAAATTTAGTGGGAACAGCTTCAGTGTTTCACCATTAATTGTAATGTTGGCCATGGGTTTGTCCTACATGGCTCTTCCAAATTAAAGTATCTTCTTTTTTTTTCTTTATGAGTAACCTTACAAGATTTTAACAAAATAATATAAAATGTGTATAAAATGTGTATATATTCTGGATATTGCAATTATCCCCAGGAGTGATTCCTATCTTCTCCAGAGTTTTGAGCATAAATGGCCATTGAATTTTATAAAAAACCTTTTCTGCATCAATTGAGATGATCATGATGATTTTTGTGTTTAATTCTGTTTAAGTGGTGAATCCCATTTATTAATTTGTATATGTTGAACATGCCTTGTGCTCCTGGAATGAAGCCCACTTGCTCATGATATTTTTGATGTTTTGGATGCAATTCACTAGAATTTTATTAAGAATTTTTGCATCTATGTTCATTAGGGAAATTTGTCTATGATTTTTTTATTAATGTGTCTTTACTGGATTTTGGTATCAGGGTTATAATTTCTGAATGAAAAGTATTTGGGAGGGTTCTGTTCATTGCAGTTTCATGGAATAGCTTACTAAGGCAAGGTATTAATTCTTCTATAAAGATCTGGTAGAACTCTGCTGAAAATCAATCATGTCCTGGGCCTTGGATTTTTGGAAGGACTTTGATCACTGATTCAATTTCAGTACCTGAATTTGGTTTATTTATATTTTTCAATGCCCTCCTGTGTTAATTTGTGGGTGTTGTATGTGGCTAGGTATTTGTCCATGTCTTTCAAATTACTAAATTTGAAATAGTACAGTTTTTCAAAATAAGATCTGATAATCTTCTGGATTTTAGTCAGTGATGATGTGTCAATTTTCATCTTTGATTTTGGTGATTTGCTTCACTTTATTCTTTCTTCTGGAGAGTTGGCTAGCATCTTTTTTAAATTTAATTTTTCAAAGAACCAATTCTTTGATTTGTTGATTATTTGTGTTGTTTTTCTTCTCAATTTCATTGATTTTAGCTCTGATCTTTGTTATTTCCTACCTTCTGTTGGATTTGGGTTTGAAATATTCCTTTTTTATTAGGGATTTGACTTGAAGCATAAATTTATTTGGTCTCTCTCCTATTTTTTGATGAAGGCACTCAGTGGTATTAATATACCTCTTAAGAATGCTTTCATACTATCTCAGAGATTTTGATATGTTGTATCATCATTCTCATTCATTTTCAAGAATTTCTTGATTTCTGTTATTTCATCATCGATCCATTCTTCATTTAAGAGTTATTATTCAATCTCCAAGTATTTATGTAATTTCCATTGTTTTTATTGCTGGTAATTCCTAAGATCATACCATTGTGGATTTATGTCAACATTTTTTGTATTTGCTAAGATATCTTCTGTGGACTTGGATGTGATCTATTTTGGAGAAGAATCCATTTGCTGCTGAAAAGAAAGTAAACTCAGATGATTTGGGATAGAATATTCTGTAAATGTCTCTTAAGGCCAATTGATTGATAGAGTGGTTTAGGTTAGAGATTTATTGTTTTTTCCTTTGATGAACTGTCTAATGTTAATAGTGGTGTATTAAATCCTCTAGTATTATTGTATTGAAGTTGATTACTTGTTTTTTTTTTCAATTTTTTTATTAGGATATAGAAATACAGTTGAGGGAGAAACATTATCAAAACATTATCAATCAGTGGATATGAACTTTGTTATTGAGGGGAAAAACCAGATCATGGATATCCACCTTGAATTTTACCTTTTGCATTTTCCCCCAGAAGAGCTCATGCGTTGAATGGATAGTTTGTGGAGGAATGACATCGGCTTCTGGGATGGTTCC
>PVKS010033170.1:0-21959 GCA_004027875.1 Aplodontia rufa
AAAATAATAACATTGGGGCTGGAGCGGTGGCTCAGCGGTTTTGGCGCTTGCCTGGCAAGCACAAGGACCCGGGTTCAAACCCCAGCACCACGTACACAACTAAGTGTTGGAGCAACTAAGGCCATGTGAAAAACTAAATAAAGTTGTTTCTCTCTTTCTCTGTCTCTTTCACTGTCCCTCTCTCTTTAAAAAAAAAAAAGATAAAATTAATAACATTGAGGGATGATGGATAAAGAGAATTTAGGACCTTCTTGTATATTTCTTTACAATTTTCTGTGAATCTGTAATTATTTCAAAATAAAAAGTTTAAAATAAAGTCACAAAGCAAAACTGATAGCTAGAAAAGCAGGAGAATCACAGGTTTGAAGCCAGCCTCAGCAACTTAGCAAAGCCCTAAGCAACTCAACAAGACCCTGTTAATAAAAGATTAAAAAAAAAGAGGGTCTGGAGCGGTGGCTCAGCAGTTACAGCACTTGTCTGGCATGTGTGAGGACCTGGGTTCAAACCTAGTGCTACATACGAAGGGTTAGAGCAATGAAGGCCACGTGAAAAACCAAATAAAATTGATTCTCTTTCTTTCTCTCACTTCCCCCTCTCTCTTTAAAAAAATGGGGGGGGGCTGAGGATGTGACTCAGCAGTTAAGCCCTCCTAGGTTCAATCCCTGGTACCCTGGTGCAAAAAAAAAAAAGAAGAAGAAGAAGAAGAAGGAAAGAGAAAGAGAGGAAGGAAGGAAGGAAAAAGGAAAGAAGGAAGGAAACAGTTTAAATAACCCATGTAAAATAATTTATCATAATGTAAGTAAGAAAATATTTTGAATAGTGGTTATGAATATAAAGATCATGGCCAGAGCAGCAAGTAGAAGAGACGGTATGAAGATGAGAAGACTCTATGAGGGGTGCTCTGAGAATTTCTCTTTGAAGAAGTGACTTCTGACTAAAATAAACTGAGAAAAAGTGCCAAAAGCTTGCAGGGAAGAGTTGTCCATGCAGACATGACAAACAGGCAACAGGCACAGGTCCTAGGGCAGGGATTTGCTTGGAGTATCCCAGCAACAGTAATGGTAAATAATTATTCATTATAGAACGAGTTTTAATGCAAAAGTCTAAATTAAAAGCAAGAAAAAGTTTCTTGCATTTCAGTTGACATTTATTCAAAGCTTTCTATCTTCCTGGCCCAATCTCTCCTGCCTGGAACCCTCAGGCTGTTTTCATTGCTGTGCCAGGCTTACTTGGTAAGATTTCAGATCCTTCACAGTTGTTGCCAGAGTTTCTTTTGTCCAGCATTTCACCCCATAATATATCTGAGATTTTGGACTCATTTCATGTCCTGATTCAAGCAAATGTTCAAATTATACAATTTCTAAAACCTTACACCAGGTTAAAAATAGCCAATAAAGAGCACAGATACAAACTCAAGCCATTAAGGACAGCAAGCAAAAATCAAGAGTCAGAATCTTGGGGCTGGAGTGGTGGCTCAGTGGTTACTGTGCTTGCCTGGAACGTGCAAGGACTTGGGTTCAAACCCCAGCACCACATACACAACAAAGTGTTAGAGCAACGAAAGACACATGAAAAACTAAATAAAATTGATTCTCTTTCTCTCTCACTGAACCTCTCTCCTTAAAACAACAACAACAACAAATCAGATCCTGACTATGGTCTTTATTCAGAGATTTGGATCTTCACAGAAGCAGAGGAATGACCAACCACTACTGAAACTAACCATCAAAATTCCTACACCAGATTGCCAATTTTGTATTGGTTCTCCTGTAGTTTGCAGAGGTGAGGAACTCAGCCAAACAAAACCAACAACAACAACAAAATTCAGATAAAACAAAAAATAACAACAACAACAAAAATCCTTCCACATGAAAGCCAATATTTCTGGGAAATATCAGCTGTCCATCTGTAAGAAAAGCAGAAATACAGGGCCTCAAGTGCTATCAGCAATCTCTCTGGCTCAGCTTCGGTGTGGTGTCTCTTTTCATAATCACTTTTTTATTTCTTCCTACAATTTGACTTTTTGCCTGTTTTAGAAATCTTGGCAGCTGACACCTCCTGAGTTTTATATTGCAGAACTTCAGCCACCAAAGACAAGCTGACTCTCAGATTTGATTCCAGTTACCCCTGGGAGGATTTTAATTAGCGTTTCTTGAGCCAGATGGCTATAATCTGATCCAGTCAACTATTGGTGGGAAGTCAGGGTACTATTATTGTTGAAGTTTGAGTCTGTCCGTAATCCCTGGCCACAGCTCCAGCCAAGGGTGAGATTGCTGTGTCCCCGTCTACCAACATGGCTGCCTCTCAGTAACAGCAGTGCAGATGGTGGGGCCGGGGAGAGCAGAGTGAAGTTCTAAGCTGGCATGTCAATAGGCTCTGCTCCAAAAATGGCAGTAAGATTAACAGATGGTGATTCTACACCAAAAGCAAGAATATTTTGGCAATCATGCAGGGATACTTCTGACAGTTTGAGTTTTTTCAACAGTGATCCAAGTTATGTTATATGGCAGCAAGCAGTATATCGCTATAAATGATCAAGTAGAAGCTACAAAATCATGAACTATGGTATTAGAAAGGTTCAGGAAACATCTACAATGTTAGACTGGATGAACTTGGAAGATCCATTTACACTTCAATATTTATATATATATGTATATATAATATTACCTATTTTTATTTCTCTTAAGCCATTCATTGATTCACTTAGCAATTTTTAGCCTGTGTCTTCCTGATGTTACTACGCTGCTTATTTAGGGAACAAAGATGAATAACACAGTCTATGCCTTCAAGGCACTTAGCAATTTGACAAGGTATTACGCATTTTTGGTAATAACAAGGAACTTTCAGACAAGGCCAAGAAGTTACAAATTCCTGAGACACTGGAAATACCCTTTGACACATTTCTGTCACCCTTGCCTTTTTACTGCACATTTTAAATTCTATGCACAGCAGTCATCAAAACAAGCCGTGTACAAATTTCCATGCCACCAGAGCTTTGTAGTCTCTTCATTCTTCATCTACCTAAGGCTCTAATATAAAGTCTTCTTTTACTTCTGTGAAAAATTCACTTTCTCCTTCTTCCTATTCCTTAAGAACTCAGTGTCATATTACACTTACTATATAGTCCGTTGAATAATGTGGACATGCATATTTACCCACTGAATTCTGAGATCTGAGAAGACAAGGACAATGCTCCCTTTGTTTTCCAAACAAAAATCATTTTTTTGTAATAAGGATTATGAGTAACAGGAAAATTTCTGAAAAAATGTAATCTTGAAAAATCAAAGTTTGAATTATGATTAATAAAACAAAATAAGAGTTGGCATTTCCAAGTATTTTGAAGAACTTGAAGGCTTTAGACTTTCTTATAATGTGAATTAGCATTATTTTGCCTAAAACATATATGAGGTTCACATTTATAATAAGGTATAGGTCAATATTCCAATCACAGATTCTAGGGAAAACATTTTAATTTTCAAGATGCAATCATTATGATTCATTCCTGGTACACATTTTCAAATTTATTCAAGAAGCAATGAACAGCCCAATGCTGTGGCTGGTAATCCTGGTGATTCAGGAGGCTGAGTTAGGAGAATCTCAAGTTTGAAGTCAGCCTCAGAAACTTAGTGAGGCCTCAAGCAAATTAATGAGACTCTGTCTCAAAACAAAAAAATAAAAAGGGTTGGGTTGTAGCTCAGTGGTTAAGCATCCCTAGGTTCAATCCCCAGTACCAAAAAGAAAGAAAGAAAGAAAGAAGCAGTGAACAAAAATGTTTGCCAAATAGAGCAAAAACGATAAAAGCATACAGCACTACTGAACATGTATGTACCTGTCAGATACTGACTTTTATTTTAATCTAAATTTCAATAGTTTAAAAGTCCTATTTTAGAAAATTCATAACTCAATAGATGACAAGAATTAATTGTACCTTCAGAGTTATTTTCACAAAAAACTTTTTAATAATACTTTTATCCTTTATTATACAGTAATAGATTTTGTGATAATGCTGAAGGTAATACAAAACAGTAAAGAAAATCATGAAAAGAAAATTGTTCAACATCTTTCTTATGCCTATCTATAATAATTTATTTTATGAATCTTTAAACTCTGTCGCTGTGATTCCTGAACTCTCTCTCTCTTTGATGAAGTTCTATTGACTTTATATTATTGTCTATATTATGTCCAATAGATTAAAGTTAAGATGTATTAAATATTACATCTCATGGTTTTGCTAAAGCCAAGCACATCTTCAGAAAGATTAAATATCATCTTTCTCATACAAATCAAATTAGAACTGAAAGTTCAAGTCAGTTTCTACACATAAATTCACAAAGATCGCTCATACTGTATTCAGAATTTGTCTGAGTAAAGAGATGAGCCTTTCACCTTCTGGTAATTACCTGAGACTTAAAGAATGACAAGTAATTCAAATCAGCTTTCATGATGTTAAATTATTTCATAGGTCAATATCATGTATTAAATTATTATTTCACCTTTGAGTCACATCAAACAATTTTACAGTGAATACTGAGAATCATTTACATTTTCTGAAAAAAATATAAAAAGCATGCATATTCAGTAACTAATTTTTGCCTCAGATATGAAATAACAAACCATTACAAATTTGAAGTTTTAAATTTTTATGGAAGAAACAACTTTGTGAATTAGAAAATACTATGTCATTTTACTATATAAGTTTTACTCCTCAAGAAATGTGCCTTTTGGTTCTATTTTTTAAGAGAATCAAGAACTATTTATTGAACAGTTCTGTGTATTTCAAAACCAAAAATCAAGTCCACTTATGCTTTAGGAAATTCTTTGTGTTGATAGCTAAAACTCCTAAGCTGTGGAAATGTCCAATCTTCCTTGAAATATTTTACATTCCTAATTGTGAACATAATACTGGTTTTTTGTTGTTGTTGTTTTGTTTGTTTGTTTGTTTTAGAGAGAGGGACAGTGAGAGAGAGACAGAGAAAGAGAGAAACAACTTTATTTAGTTTTTCACATGGCCTTAGCTGCTCCAACACTTAGTTGTGTACATGGTGCTGGGGTTTGAACCCGGGTCCTCGTGCTTGCCAGGCAAGCGCCGAAACCGCTGAGCCACCGCTCCAGCCCAATACTGTTTTTTTTTTTTTTAATTAAAAAAAAGAGAGAGTCAATTTTATTTTTTCATCTGTGTTTTGTTTTTCCTCCCCTTAGTTGTGTATGTGGTGATGGGGATAGAACCCAGGTCCTCACACCTGCCAAGTAAGTGCTCTACCACTGAGCCACCTCTCCAGCCCCCCAAAAATGACTTTTTTAAAGTTAAAATATGATTTTTCACTGAAATGAGGTCCTAGTGTACTATTTCATGTCCGGTCATTTCCACACCACCATGATGTTTTGGATTGTGTTTAATACTGCCAATGGTATCACTTAAGCCAAACTGTTCACATTTCAATGTATTTTCTACCAGACACTAAGTATGTAGCAATTATACTATACATTTTCATGTACAACCTCAAGCTAATCTTGTCACTGTCAATGATATATAATACTAATAATAAAGAATAGTTAGGTTCCCAGGTAATCAAACTGCCTCCTCCCCCATTCCACATAACAACATGCTTATTAAAATGTTCCATCCACTAAATATATTAAAATATTAATTTGCATCTGTTCTCCCATATGGTCCCCTAACTCACCTACTGCCATTTTAATCTCATAACAAGATTTTGTAGCTGTACGTTGTATGTCTTGCAAGTTTGGGCTTGGTGAAAAGCAGAAGCAATCTGAAATCTCTTTGATCTTTAACTCATGAGGCATCTTGCAGAGGAATACAAAAGGTGTTTGTTTTGGTGTGGTTTTTAGCAGTATTGGGAATCAAACCCGGGGCCTTGGACAGGCCAGGCAACAAGTACTCTACCACCGACATGCATCCCCCAACCCAAGAATGAAGGATGATCAGTGAAGTGGGTAGGAATATTCCTCAAGATCTGGTGAATGGAAGTGGTCTGTAAGCCCAGGAAATCTGTGGTAGCATCCAAGGAGGTGACCAGACTTCAGGGAATGACTGCTGGCTTCATCCCTGGCATGAGGACACCCAAACATATCCATGCTCCTGGGGAACACTGAACCAGAGAGTGACCTAGGGAGTCCATGGAAAGGCTGCTGCTCCCAATGGAAGAGACGGCATGTGGCAGGAGGGTGCTGGGTGGGGAAATTTGTCAAAAAGTGGTACTGTTGGGTATGTGGAGGGCACAGAGGTGAAACCAAGATTATTTGAGAGTAAATTTCCTGCTGAACTGGTGGGATGGGGATACAGAGTTGGAATTTGACTTTGAGAAAAGATTTTCAAGTGTGGCATTCTTTCCACACATCAATTTGTGGGCTAAGATCCAGGCTTTCTATACAAGTAAAAGCATTTTGCTAGTGGAACCTCATCATCTTTTAGCAGAAAATTTCCAAGGACACTCAAAGTTCACTAAAGGAAAGTAGTAATATATTCTCCAGCCCAAATTTTTAGTATTCACCAAACACACACACACACACACACACACACACACACACCCCTCAGTATAATACTTCTAGGTCTACACACCTACAAGGGCTCTCCTTTGTAAATGTGCACACCCTAGGCTCCTCAGTAACAAAGAAACAAATCTCTTTTGAGACATACATCTCATCTAAAGAAGTAACAGATCCAGCAGTGAACCAAGCATTACCTCCAAGCCATATCTATCTATGGATTATTTATGATGCTTAAAGAAAAACTATAGAAAAAAATTTGGAAAATTGAGTGCCTTTATATATGGATTTAATAACTTTTCTTCAAGCTATCAACAAACAGCTCCCTTAAACATTTTCAATTCTATTGTCTGTTAAGGAACTAAATGTTGACAACTCAGTTATGCTTATTAATGTAGTATTAAGGTATATAAAATATGATTCTGCTAGAGGTTCAGTAATTATTTTTTAAGAAAGACTGATGTTATCAACTATTCTGAGGTTATATTTGAATAACAAACTCATTGTTTAACATTAGTTTAGAAATTTTAACAACACTCAGCAAGATCAGTTTGTTCTTGGAAGGTCTCACATTTCACTCTGTTAGTCCTTTCTATAAAATTTTGGGGTTTAAAGGTTATATAACCTAAGGGGAATCCTAAGTTTTCCCAGCCAGGTTGCTTCTAAAATTCTATTGAGAATTGTTACCTAGGGTTGATTTTCCTGCTTTTGCAAAAGGATATCCATGCATTGGCATACAGTCTCCAGAGTATATCAGGTTTTTATGCATTTAGATTCCCTTAATGATCTTCCTCAAAATGTGAACTACTGAATTAATACAAAGCATATGTTGCTAAATAAGAAAGAATTCTAATTCACATGAGTTCCCAAATTAAATTTTAATAAAAATGGAAAGACTAACTCTACCTTAAATATGACCTCTGCAAAGGTCATGGTATTTTTTACTCCTAGAGATCTTCATACCCTAAATTAAAAACAGGTAATGCTCTGCTGCCCTGCCCCAATGCCCTCATCACTCAGTATTCCTCCTCTTACGTTCTTTGCCAGAGTGGGGAAAATTATCTAAAGGGCAGAAAAATATGAGACTAAAACTAACCAGAAAATAAAGAAGAATTGGGTGCAGTTTGACAATGAGGTTTTATTTCCCTCCAACTACTGCTTCAAGCTGTTAGTTGGGAAAATTTAATAAAATGCTGAGGTTTCCTATTACATGATTCATTCTAAACAATAATGTACCTAAATAGCTTTCACTCCATGACTGGCCAATAATTCAACAGCAGCGAGCAGCGTTTTTTTCTTTTTTTCTTCTTTTGTAGAAAGGTATGTTTCCTGTATATTTTACAAATAAAATAAAAATGGAGATCACTCAGAGGTTATCATTATGCCACAGGAGGAAAAAGAATGCTTTTGTTAATGATTACCATTGAAATATTTTGAAATATAAATGTTTAGCTTTTTAAAATCACTATGATTTAGAAAAGATGTCCACACTAGCAATATTGAGCATATTTTTCTAGAAATCATGTGATTTGTGTGCTGAATCATTTCAATTGTTAATGTTCAACATAGAAATCAAAATCCAGCCAATAATATAGTTCTTGAGAAATATTAAATCCATCCAGAAAATGAAGGCTCTCACTAATTTCCTATTGTTTTTAAATTTTCAGTTAAGAAAGGTAGTTTTTGTTTGCTGAAAACAAACCAAATATATATAAATATAAATATAAATATAAATAAATAAATAATAGCACCCAAGTAAGAAATCTGTGCTTCCTGAAATAATAGACAAATAGAGTGCAAATGTGTAGCCATCTGGAGAATAAGAAAATCAAAAGTAATAAGCACTATTGGGAATTTATTATAAAGAAATTATGCCAAGAGCTTCTTATAGCCGTTTTCTGTGGAAATGTTCAAATCAGTGGGTAAAGAAATACATTTTATACTACATATTTGGACCCTACTACTGACATCATTCTGCACATGATCTCCTGGCATAATATTTGCTAATTAATCTAAGTTAGCTTGACTATAAATGTTTTCATACTGATGCAAAATTTGATTTCACACTCCAAAGAGCCAGTTACAAAGAATAACACAGTTTGGTGGAATAGTCTAGAGCCAGAGGGGTATGATACTAGGTTGTTCATACATTATTTTACAGAATTCACAGAAATTAATAAATATGAAAGTAATTGAGATATCAAACAGATAGAGGATAGAAAGGATAAGATATGATGAAAACTACATAGGCCAAAGAAATCAACAAAAGCTCATCATCACTGTGCTTCAAGGGCATACGGCGGAATCTGAAACAATTTCCATCACCACAACTCCACTCCCATGTGCTATGTCAGAGTCCACATAGAGAAGGGGAAAGGGAGGAAAAAATTTAAATGTTCTTTCCCACTGACTTAACCCATCAATCATGTCCCCCAAATTGTAATATTTTATAAATCAAATTCCACTATCAGGAAGCATTTTTCTGCTGAATCCTGAAATGCAGAAATTATGTATTTTACTTACCTTTAATTGGCCACTGTGCCTGTTGCACATTATATGTTCAAAAATATTTATTCACTGGAAAGCAGTGTGGAGAATCCTCAAAAAATTAGGGATGGAACCACCTTACGACCCAGCTATCCCACTCCTTGGTATTCTCCCAAAAGAGTTAGAATCAGCATATTATAGTGATGTGATTTCATCAATATTTATAGCAGCTCAATTTACTATAGCTAGACAATGGAACCAACCCAGATACCCCTCACTCAACGAGTGGATTCAAAAACTTTGGTACACATATACAATGGCATACTACTCCGCCATTAGAGAAGATGATATTATGGCTTTTGAAATCAAATGGATGGAGATGGAAAGAATTATGCTAAGTGAAGTATCCCAATCTCAGAGACTCAAGGGCTGAATGGTTTCTCTCATCTGTGGAAGCTAGAATACATCAAGAAGCAGTATGTTATATGGCTAAGCTAATAATAACCTCAAATTGTATGATTCTTTACGAAAACAGGGGGATGATTGCCTAGGATACCTGAAGGCATAGGGTTGGGGACAGGGTGAGGGAGAGCTTAGGAAGATTATCTAGGAGACTGGAGTGTGGGAATATGGGGGAATCATCTCAGAAGGAGATCTCTGACCTCCACGAGATATCCATTTAACTCAGGGGGTCTTCTGGGTGAAACACCAACATGGGGAACCCAAGCTGGGCATCCATGACATGGCATCAGCCTTGGATAACTAAGTATATATATATTTGTTCTTGATTGTTTGACAATGTTTCCCCTTCAATTGTAACGCTATATTCATCTTAAAAAAAAAAGAATAGCAAAAGCTAGAAAAAAAATACTTATTCAACAGAATTGTTGAATAATACAAGAGAGAACATCTCCAAAATTTTAGTTTGGAGTGATGTTGATTAATGAAATAGAAAAAATATTAAATTTAAATTTAAAAATTAAAATAAAAAACCCAGCTTTTAGTTTATTCTATTTAAGAGTTAATTAATTAGGGGTAGAGAGGTGGCTCAGTGGTAAAATACTTTCCTAGCATGTACCAGGACCTGGGTTCAATCCCCAGCACTGCATGTACAACTATGTGAAGAAAAAACAAAAACCAGATGAAAAAATAAAACTGACTCTCTACCCGTCTATCTCTCTTTCTCTCTTAAAAAAACAAAAACGAAAAAAGTTAGAGATGGCTCAGTGGTTACAGTGCTTGCCTGGCATACACAAGGATGGGGGTTCAAATGCCAGCACCACATACACAATGAAGAGTTGGAGCAATGAAGGCCACATGAAAAACTAAATAAAATTGATTCTCTCTCTTTCTCTCTCTCTCACAGTCCCTCTCTCTCTTAAAAAAAGTTAATTAGCCATATTACATTCAAAACTTAAATTCCTTGGTTACATTAGTCACCTTCAATTACTCCATATTGCTCCATGCAGCTAGAGGCCATTACACACAATTCTATCATTGTAGAAGTCTTTCGGACAACGTCATTTTTGAGAATGTGAACACCATGTCATTATTTATTTTCTAAATTTTATGTCCATCTATTCATTCAAAAACATTTGCTCAGTGTACATTATATGCTTTGCACTAAACCTTGTTTTTAAAAAGACTCCTTTCTAACCACTGATCTTAAAACCAGGTATCTTTCACAGAACCTTACTAGTGAGCAGACAGGCACAATACAGAGGGAAAAGAGGGGAGTGGAGGATAGCATAATTAGATGGAAAAAGTGACAGAGAAGACTATTGGAGTGATCAAGATACACCTTTTAAAATTAAACCAGAGGGGAGCTGGACTGGTGTCTCAGCAGTTAACAGCACTTGCCCAGCATGCGTAAGTATGCAAGTTCAGACCCCAGCACCACATACACAACTGTCAGAGCAACGAAAACCACATGAAAAACTAAATAAAACTGATTCTCTCTCTCCCTCTCTCTCACTGTCCCTCTGTTTCTTTTTTAAAAAATAAGCCAGAGGAAGTAGAAATGGAGAGAAGAAGAAATTAAATGGTATTTAAGGGGCAGAAACAGAATGATTTGGTAAAAAATTCAATGTGGTATAGAATAGAGAAGGAAGAATATAAACGGATTTCCAAGTTTCTGTCATGCAGGAATGAACAGATAGCACTGCCATTATCATAAATCTTGCCTATGTGAGGGAAAAAAACAGGTGGAAGGGGAGATGAATATTTTAATTGTATGTATGAGTGCTTGTTGATGATTATGCTATCAATGTGTGAGAAAGTTTCAAACTGGAGACTGGCATTTGGGGAATCAACATTGTAGAGCTTGTAGTTCAATGAGAATACACAATAACCACAAGGAATTTTGACAAAGAAAGCCAAGAAAAATGGGCATTAACAATTTCTAAAGAAATTGCAAGAAAAACAGAAATGAATGGGGTTAGCGGAAACAAGACAAAGGTGGGTTTAAGGAAGGACCAACAGCTTGAAGAGCTCCAAAAATGTCACATAAGATAATGACTAGGTGGCAAAAGGTCCATGTTTCATCTGACAGTCGGTCATGGAGCACCTTTACAAGAACATTACCCATAAATGAGATTAGCTGAATTTAGGTAACAAGAAGTCCAGGACTGAAGGAGTGGGGAAGAAAAAACATACATTGACCATACTTTCCAGAACTGAAGCAGATATGATGGAAAGCTAGATGTGAACAGAGACATAGATGCACAAAAGGATGATTTTTTTGTCTGCTAATTTTAATGAACATTTATTTTAAAAGTTGCTGTGTCCACAGGCTCTGCATACAATGGGTTCATCTTAACTGGTTTCAATTGCTTGCAATTCATCTCCAGAGCTACTGACCCTTGGCCAAAGCCGTGGATGCATTAACTAAAGATAAATGATATTTTGAAACCATGGATCCCTGAGCTGTTTCAGAACAGAGTGTACCTGCCATCAAGCATAGCTGCCATCCAGCACTGTTTAATAATAATAATTGGTTAATTTTGGTAAAGCCTAGAGAAGGGGGACTTTCAAAGTAAAGGCTGGTAAAACAGTGAGAGTTCATCTCTATGAAGCACTCAGTATAAAAGATCACCAATATAAAAGATCACCAAGAGCAGATTTGGGGTTCCTTCTGTACCCATATTTCACATGCACACCAGAGAGTGGCTACAGGCCAGTACACATCAAACACCTGTGCGCCCCAGAGGTGGGGGGACAAAGAAACTTGTTCCTGGAATTTCTAGACCTTTTTCCATGCATATCTTTCTTCTGTTATTTCTGGGTTATGCTATATCCCCTGCCCATAATCAAGTCCTTCTGAGAGTATAAACTGAGTCCTACAAGTAATGGAGGATTACAAAAGGTAATTAACATGGGCCACCATAAACTCCACTGGCAAAAATATTGGCTTTTTCAGTCTCTCAAAAAAAATTGCCACAATCATAATTTTTAGGCTAAACAATTATAATTCATGAGAATAGTTCTGTTATTTCCTCAAAGAAAAAATTAATAATAAAGTCTCTCACAAACAAAAGTCATAGAAAGATGATTTTCTGGCTGTGGACAGAGCCAGCCAAAGAGAAAAAGCCATGTGAACTGCAACTGGCAAGGATCAGGCTCAGAGCAGGCCTTTGGAGGTCACATCCTGCTTCAGGGTACCCTGGATGCCAGATGCCAGATGTGGAACCACGGGACTTATTTGCCCATCTAGGTTTTGGTCTTTGGTTTTTCTTTTTTCTTTTTTTTCCCCCATCTCTTCTTTCCATGCTTCTATTTCTTCTTCTTGGAATAAAAATATTTACTCTATGCCACTGTATATTGGATACATATAATTTGCTTTGGATTTTTCAGGGACTTTCAGTTTGCCTTAGGTCTCAAAGGAGTCTTTGGACTTTGACTTTTGGGCATTGCTGGAACCGTTAAGACTATGGAGGTTCTTGGAGATGGAATAAATGCATTTTTTATTGTGAAAAAAATCATAGAAAAATAATTATCTAATCTGTCTATAAAACATCTGAATAACCATTGTAAGATGTATGTCTTTTCTGTCAAACTTGAAAGATTGTGATGTATGATCTACTACCTCCATTTTAGATCCCCCTCCCACTTTGAAGATAGTAACTCCCTCACCTGTGTATGCTTACCTGTGTACGCCCACTTCTTTCCAAGGACCCCTTCCGGTACCCAGCCTTCTTCCAGCGAACTTGGAATCCCTACGACCCTCGCCACCTGTGTGGTGACCCCTTCCCCCATTATCTCCCAGTCGCTGCCTACTTCCTCTTGCACCTGCCTCCACTTAATCACAGCCAATCCCGCAGACTGTGCACCTGAGCTCCTCCAATTAGGGTGAAGGGCAGTATTGCGTCAGGTCGGCATTAAAAAACCCTCACTCCCTTGCGAGGCGCGCATTTTTTCTTTCACCCTTCAGCCGAAGTAAAATTTCTGCCTTGCTCACCCACACCCGACCACATGTTTGATTTCATTTATAACGCCATCAGCAAGGCAAGGACAGTGAAATAACTAATCTCCATTCAAACTGCACCCTCCTGCCTGTGTTCTTTCACTGTCTTCCACCATTGCTTGCCCTTGCACATACGCTTTCTGATTTAACACGCCCAGGCATTTCAGGCATTTCACTGGTTTCTGGTTAAGTCCAAAGTTTTTCCAGCATCGAAGAAAGGTCCTCAAATTACTTCTGTTTACACAACATCCGGTAAGCACCCAGAAAAAGAGACCAGATAGCAGTTACCATAGACATAAATTAACATAAAATAGACCAATATAAGAAAGTAGGAGAGTATGAGGCAGTGTAACAAAGTGAGTCAGTGAACACAAATTTAAATTCCAGGTGGCCCCCTCACTAGCTATGTGACCTTGAGGAGAGTAGTTAACGTATTGAGCTTCATGCTTTCCTTCAAAATAATACTGCTTCACAGTGTTATTATGAGGATTAAAATAACATAATATATGCAGACAGTTTATTCCAATGACCAGCCTAAAATGAACACTTAATAAGTGGCTTAATAATTTCATTATTGAATTTAATGATTTAAATTCAAACAAGGGTCCGTTAACAAATTTTGTGTTCATGAAAACAATACTTAACCCATCCAAATTTCAGTTTTCTAATGTGAGGATGAATTTTCATGAGCATTCAGAGACCAAATATACAGACAATGGCCAGACTACATAAGAAAACAGAACTCTGATCAAAAACCTCTGGGCCTAGCACTCCAGAAAATAAAACTATAAATTCTGCAGTAATCATTCTAGATCAGCCAGGACTGGGTTGCCAATAAGAGCTCTGGCAGTCACCAACATAAAGTCATCCAAGAAGAATTGGTAGACTAATGACTAAACTCAAATCTTTTGACAGTTCTGGAAATTTACCAGATATGCCTCACTATAAACCCTTAAAATACAATAATAAAATGAGAAGTATTATATATTCAAGATAGAAAGGCGCTGGCCTCACATATAAATGTCTAGATAATAAAATTCAACATAAACTAATCATAGTCCTGTGGATTGTTAGATGTGTCTCACAATTAGTCATTCATTTGTCTCTGAGTTAATTTTTAAGTGGTGGCCTGTTACCAAAACAGGACCAAGAAATGACTTTGGTGGGTAGACGAGCAGGTATCTTATGAATGCCATTCCAGTCCAGAGGCCCAAAGAAATACCCAAACATTTATAGAGCAGTGAATGAACGTCAAGGCAGGAATATTAGAAGATACTTTGATTCGGGAGTGAGGAGACCCTTTAGTGTGCTGCGTGAGCTTGCTGGGTCTGACTCGGGTCAAGTCAGCTGCGTCTCACTTCGCTCATTTGTAAGTGGAGGTGTTAGAGTGGACTGTTTCACTTGTGGTGGTTTAGAGCAAACAAACAAAACTTCCTAGTCTCTCGCCCAAGAAGCTGTTCAGTATTTGAATCGATGGATCAGACACTTGGGGGGAAAAAAGGTATATCAGAAGGAGAAATAATAACAGTTACAACAGAACAATACATGAGCCACCACAAGGCGGCCTTAGAAGCAAAATAAAATGTAGAAATGATTATCTTAAAAGAAAACAAGACCTAAGGGATGCGGTCGTAGGTAATGAGAATACAACGGGGCGGCCAGTGGAGGGAGACTCTGCGTCCCTTCCCGGGCCGTGGGGACTGAGCTCAGACTCCGCCGCCTCCCGAAGGGAAGGAGGAACCAGGAGAGGAGGAGCTGCACCGTCTCCAGCCCTGGCGGGGGCGGCCGGGCACCGAGTGCCGCGCGTGGAAGCTGCCGGTGGGAACCGCGCAGGCTGCGGCTGCGGCAGAGGACACCGCCCGGCAGCGCCCCGCCGAGGGAGCGAACCCGGACTCACCCGCTCCACCCGTCTCCCGCGCCGCGTCTGCCAGCCCCGGGGCTCGCTGAGTCCGTTACGCGCTGTCCCCGCAACTGTGCGCAGTGGAGCGGGGCGGTCGGCTGGCGGCCTGGGGGCTCCTGGCGCGCGCCTGCCTGCGCTGTGTCCCAGAGCCTTGCATCTGAGGTCCTGCACCCTTGGCCACCCCTCTTCTGCTAGCTTTTCTAACCAACCTGCTTCACCAAACTCCTCTTTACTGGAGAGGAAAGAGGCGAGGCTGAGTCCAGGTCCTTCCCCGGAGATGAGGATAAGCATCGCAGACTTAACCGGCTCGGTTTCGTCCTCCCAGAAGGAGGCAAAACCCTCATCAGCTCAAGAGGAACCTTCCTGCGTCAGTTTTTCTTGACCTGGGGACAACATGACTAGAACTGTCTCGCACACCTTTTTTTTCCTTTTTTTTTTAGTTGTAAGTATTTATAAATCTCAACACACTGTTAGGAAGAAAAAGAACACTGAAGGTTGCGGGGTGGGGAAAGTGATGACTTCAAACCATTTCAAAGATCAATTTCTAACAAAGACAAATTTTTTAAACATTGGTCCTCAAAATAGGAAGTGACACAAAATACCTAATTTTTTTCTTTTCAATTGAATATGTATCGTGACAGGCTTCAAAGATTACATGAGGCTTATATTATACTCACTAGCTGCCTTCTTTTTTTTTTTTTTTTTTTAAAAAGAGGGCCAGTGAGAGAATCACTTTTATTTAGTTTTTCATCTGCCTTCTTGAAGGAGATCAGATGCTGGATCACAAACTGCAGATGGTTAAAATCATAGGATCAGGATAGGTTCGTATCTCATCCAGACATTTCCAGGCCACATGGAACAGGAAACTCTCTGCCAAGGTTAAATTGGCAAAATCTATTACCATAAGAGGCAGTTCAATTAATGATCCTTTCTAACGGGAAGAAATCAGCAAGCTCGTACCTGGAAAAAGGTTCTTCCTGCCAAAGATGAAAGGGAGTAGGGGGAGCAATTACAAATAAAGTGGACAAGGTTTTTAATCTTAAATTAATATAAGCAGAAGCAGAGCTCTTTCGTAGATTAAACGAAATTGATTCCAGAATGGACTTTCCACTTCCTCATCTTCCTCCACTCATTATTTAAATTCAACTTGTTATCAACACAATGTCAGATTTTAAACCAAAAACATCATCTGCTTACCAGTAAATATATATTCCTGAAGATTCAAAATAGCAAAGTGAATATGTTGAAAAAATGCCTAGTTTTTTTTCATAAAATAAAAATATGCTGGGGCTGGAGCGGTGGCTCAGCGGTGTGGGCGCTTGCCTGGCAAGCACGAGGACCCAGGTTCGAACCCCAGCACCACGGACACAACTGAGTGTTGGAGCAGCTAAGGCCATGTGAAAAACTCAATAAAGTTGTTTCTCTCTTTGTCTCTCTCACTGTCCCTCTCTCTTAAAAAATAAAAAAATAAAAATAAATAAAAATAAAAATATGCTTACCGGAAACTTAATTCTTGCTAAGTTGCTCTTAATTAATTACAGTTGATAATTGCTATTGGTTTCCCTATTGTGGAAAGCAGAATTCTAAGATCCCGAGGACCCTACATCCCAGAATACACTCTGCATAATACTCAACACTTTGAAGATGATGAGCTTTATTTCTGTGATTAGTTCGTTGTATAGCACAATTAGTTTTAAAAGAGAGATTGCTCAGGATGAGTTAGTCATGATTGTATAAACCGTTGAAAGTGACGGGCCTCTTCCTGGAGTCAGAAGTTTGAAACATATGAGGGATTTGGCACCAACAGATATTCTCTATGGGCAGCTTTGAAAACTGAAAGGGCCATATGGCAAGGAATTCAGGCAACCTCTAAGGTAGGGCATCCTGAACCCTATCACTACTGTGTTATTATTTATGAAAATATGTTTAGTATTGAATTAATCTTGTCCTGTCTTATTCCTGACCTATATAAGTTTCAGCTACAATTATCCCTAGACTTTTGGAGATGCCCACTTTTGTTTATTTGAAATTAGCTAAGACCTGTGCATACTAATTTTATTGTATCTCCTGTCACTACTAGATCATTTCAGGAATTAGGGTTAACAAGAGTATTCTGGAATTGTATTTAAACCTGCATCAGAATTATCTAAAGCCACTTTTGTGTCACCTGCCATAGAGAATGAGCTGAATTCTATTTATTATTAATTACAGTCTTTTTAAGATGAACCAGAAGGCTCCTCAGAAAATAATTGGAACTGAAAGAGTGACATGATACAATTTCTAATTAAGTACTGTCTTTAATTTGCTTACATCAAATTACTTCTTATGACAAATTAATAATTATTTATTATTATTTGTTTTGTACTGGGAATTGAACCCAGTGATGCTTAAACTCTGAGCCAAATCCCTATCCTTTCTTCCTTTTTTTTTTTCCATTTTTAATTTTGAGATGGCGTTTGTTCAGTTGCTTAGCGCCTCAGAAAGTTGCTGAGGCTGGTCTCAAACTTGTGATCCTTCTCCCTCAGTCTCCCAGGTCACTGGGATTACAGGCATGCACCACCATGCCTGACTAATTTTTATTTTGTAAGTAATTCAAGTTGACATACAATGAGAAAGAAACTCCAAAATGATATTACTGATATTTCTCTGTAATGACACAATTTAAAACATTTCAAAATTAGACCATTTTGCCTCTTAATAAATGGTGTAGAATTTGGAGACAATCTCAACCCTATTTATGCGCCAAGGATTAACATTACAGTTTGGTAAAGTAAATATCAAATGACCCTACATACTGAACATTCCCACAGATATCCCTGTGGTCACTCTCTGTAAGTGCTAGTCATGTATGCACGATAGTGACCCTCCAGTTTCATCGTAAGATTTCATCCATAACAGCTGCTTGTCACAAAGCTGTCCTCAATCTATATGCTTTGCAGAATACCGACAGTTCAACACTTGATGAGAAAACACAACCTCAAGTTCTTTCTGGACATTTTTAATAAAAACTTTGCCTGAAAAGATGCAATTTATGTAATATCAGTTACTTTAAATTATTAAAAAGAATTCTAGTGTATTATGCATCAAGCTATACATCATAGTGGAGTTCATTTTGACATAATCATAAATTCAAAAACAGTTTTCTCCATTTCAGGGACTAGTACTGGTCACCACAATCCATTCCAATTTTATACATAACGGTAAAGCATCAATTAAAAAATAGGAGAAAGAGCAATCTTAGTTATTTTAAAGATGTAAAGCACTATGCTTTCTCAACATGATTTCTTTTCCTCAATCAGACAAAACCAACACCATTACCTACAGACATTATTACCTTACTCCATTACAGAGTCATTTTTACTGAGTTCCATTACTCTTGATTTTCATTCTTTTAAAGAGAGAGGGATAGTGTGAGAGACAGAAAAAGAGAATCAATTTTATTTTGTTTTTCATGTGGCTTTCGTTGCTCTAACACTTCATTGCATACGTGGTGCTGGTGTTTGAACCCGTGTCCTCACGCATGCCAAGAAAGCGCAGCAACCACTGAACCACCACTCCAGCCTCCATTACTCTTTCAAATCCATCAGATGGCACTGTACTAAAAGGATATAAAATGTACTGCTACATTTTAAAAAGCGCTTTATTATAATGTCCATCTTGTCACTTATGGTCCCATGCAAAATTCTGTGTAAACAATTGATGTGGGGAAAGAGGGGAAGAGAGAGAGAAGCATTTGAGGAAATTGAGTGTTGGGAAAGTTCAGAGACCAATTTCTTAGCCCCAAAATTCAGTGTAAATCATGTATTAGTTACAAAAATTATGTAGTTTTATAGCTTGTCTGCCAGATATTAAGCTTAATTTTAGCAATTATATTAACTCTTTGGTCCTTATTTACTAGAGCATTACATTATATTAACATGTCATTTCATATTTTTGTTTATATCAATCTTAATTCATTGTGAAAAGTGAGTTATACAAAAATCAAAATAAAAGAATATGGGGTTGGGGAGTTAGCTCAGTGGCAGAGCGCTTGCCTAGCACGCACAAGGCCCCGAGTTTGGTCCTCAGCCCTGAAAAATAAATAAATAAATAAATAAAATAAAAGAATATAAAATAAATGTTCGGTAAAGATATATCCTATTAAATCCATGTTATTTAACAAACTATTAATTTAGTTCTATTTGGGTCAAACTAAATTATTGTTCTCAAAGATAATCATGATTTTATCTGATCTGAACACTGTCTTGGCACATTTAGATATTTATGAAAGCATTTTCTAAAACAATGTGGTATCCTAGAATTGATCATGATTTTGGAAAGCAATAGATTCCCGACCTGTTAAAGGCATGGTTCCTACATCATTAACTCCTAATGGAAGCAGATCTAAATACTATAGTGAAGAATTTTTCTACTGACTTTGGTTTATTTTGAATGCCAGATTTCCTGCCTCAATTACTCATGCATAACAATCTTTTTTAGTACCGAGCACTTTGCCATATTTCACATACTTTCTTTGATTTTTCCTTTCCTTTCCAAGGGTAGGGGTCTAGCATTCTAGTATGAAACTTTCATCAGCAAAATGAGTCAATAAAAGATATATGCAAATACCTGCATACAGACAGACAGACGTATACATCATGTTTGGATCTCCTGAATTGCCTTTCACTGAAAAAAACTAGTAAAAGAAAACGAAGAAACTTTTATCTTCATTCATGGCTATTACTATAATCAGTGAGAATGATCATTTGTTAATTTTATTAATTGCAGTCTCACTTTCCTGAAAAAAGTTCTGAATAATAATTGCAAGTCATGCTACCATTAATTAATTGAACACTATCACACATCAAATAGTGCACTTCCCTGTCTTCATATCTGTCACTTGAAGAAACAGATATTATTTGTCTTTTTCATGGCAGATGTGATTTGGATTGGGTTAAGGGTCTTGCCCAGAGCCACACAGTTGCTAAAGAATAGAGTAATAGTCAAACCCAAATGTGACTCAAATCAGTGCACTTCTTAATGTATTACTCAACCCATTTTATATGGAGATACTAAAGATCATCCTCAAATAGTTAATTAATTAATTGTTTACACCTTTCTCTGAAGCATGAGCCAAACAAAATGGTCATGACAATCCTGCAGGAATTGGAGGATGAGAGGAAGAAAGGATAGTGCTTTCATCAGGTGGGCTCCTGCACACCTGTAATCCCAGCAACTCGTCAAAGCCATCTCAGCAACTTAGTAAGACCCTATCTCAAGATTAAAAAATAACGAAGGGCTGGGGATGTGGCTCAGTGGTTAATTGCCCCTGGTTTCAATCCCTGATACAGAGAGAGAGAGAGAGAGAGAGAGAGAGAGAGAGAAGAAAAGAAAAAAGAAAAAATTGGAATACTCAAGTGAGGTCACTGAGTAAAGTCTAGTAAAGGTGCTATGTACAAAGTGTGAGCAAGGTCAAAGGAAATCTCAGGGAGGCTCTTTCCTAAGGCTACCAATTACAGAAATAACAGAAATTTGTCACTACCCAATGCCTAAAAATACACAGGGGGATCCTGGCACATAAGGTGATTAGAAGGTGCCACTCCATTCTGAAAAATCAACAGTTGTTATATACAGCAGTGCAGCAAGATCACAGGGAAAGATTCTACCCATCACCTGATTTCCACAGGCCTCATACTCACACCATGCTGTAAGATGTATGTCTTTTCTGTCAAACTTGAAAGATTGTGATGTATAATCTACTACCTCCATTATTCCCCTCCCCCTTTGAAGATAGTAACTCCCTCACCTGTGTATGCCCACCTGTGTACGCCCACCTCTTTCCAAGGACCCCTTCCAGTACCCAGCATTCTTCTTCCAGCGAACTTGGAATCCCTACTACCCTCGACATGTGTGCGGCAACCCCCACCCCCATTATCTCCCAGCCGCCGCCTACTTCCTCTTGAACCTGCCTCCACCTAATCACAGCCAATCCCGCAGACTGTGCACCTGAGCTCCTCCAATTAGGGCGAAGGGCAGTATTGCATCAGGTCGGCATTAAAAACCCCTCACTCCCTTGCGAGGCACGCATTTTTCTTTTCTTTTTTTTTTAATTTTAAATATTTTATTTTTGAACAACCTTACAAGATTTTAACAAAATAATATAAAATGTGTATAAAATGTGTATATATTCTGGATATTGCAATTATCCCCAGGAGTGCCCTCCCCAATTACCCTCCCTTATCCCTCCCTTCCCCTTCCCATTATAACTCTAAAAAAAGTATTAGATTGTAAAGCATTACATCTTATCTGGATTTAACTCATGTTACTAGACCAACTTTCTCATTGTCCAGGGTCTAGTCCCCACCTCAACAGATGAGTGGAGACAATCGACCCTTAGATCTCTGGGTTAAGCTGATTTTACTCAGCATGATCTCTTCCATAACCATCCATTTACCTTCAAAGGCTGCAATATCATTGTTTCTAATTGCTGTGTAATATTCCATGGTATAAATGTACCACAGTTTTTGGATCCATTCTTCCAGTGAGGGACATCTGGGTTGTTTCCATAGCCTAGCAATAGTAAATTGTGCTGCTATGAACATCGATATTGCTGTGTCACTGTAA
>PVKS010033171.1:0-21938 GCA_004027875.1 Aplodontia rufa
AAAAAAAAAAAAAAAAGCTGTTTCTCTCTCTGTCTCTCTCCCTTTAAAAAAAAAAGTATGCAAATGGTGACAAGGGCTACTTAAAACTGCTTGTCATCTTGGCTCTGTGCATTTAACGGAGAAGCAGTCCTTCAGCAAGTACATATTGCATGTTGACTCTGTGCCATGTGCTGTTCTAAACCCTAGATCCGCAGTATAAAAATCCTCCAACAATCCGGTCAGCAAGGTGTACAGCGAGCACATCAATAAGACAGCATCTGTGGTGCTGGGTGGCACGAGGAAACTACGGTGGGCGGTTGGGGTCCACAGGCTGCCTCTCAGCAAACAGCGGGTGGGCCTGATACAGACCCAGGAGTCAGACCATGCAGGGCCTGTCAAGGTGAGAACTCTGGACTTTCAATGTGACGGTTTCGACAGGGGAGTGACATGACCTGACATCTCCACTGCTGTGAGGCGAGGTTTGCAGGTGTGAGGAAGAAGTGGGGGGCCACATGGGAAGCCTCCCCAGCTAGGCTCCATCTGGGTGAGAGTGGCGGGACACTGGGTGTGTTCTGAACATAGCTGTAGCCCATAGCCAGGCTGGGTGAGGTGTGAGAGGGAGCGATCAGGGGCTTCGTGATGGATGGTGACCGGTGGCCCTGCCTACTGAGGTGGGAGGATGAACCAGAACTATCCCACAGGAGGCGCACGAGTCTTCGTGCCTGGAGGGGAGAGGTTAAGGAACAGACAATGCAGAGCAGATCACTGGGTGACATGGCCCACTGGTGGCTGGCAATCCCAGAACTGACACTTCTCCCACACAAGGAAGGCATTCTAGAAAGAGCTAAGCACAACTGATCTTGGAAGGAAGGTGGAAGTTATATGGGTGGAAGAGTGTTCCACATAGAAGGAACTGCATGGCAAAGTACCAGAGGACAAATAATGGTTATTGGGTGCTTCTCCGTGCCAGACACTGTACTAATGCTTCACTTCCCCAGCTGAATCCTCACAGTGATCTGGTGAAACCAGGACAGTATTATCTCCCTTTACAAATGGAAAGAATCTGAGAGGTCAGATGGTGTGCCTTGGAGACATAGCTAGTGAGCATGGGTTGCACAGGCATCATACATGTATTTGTTTTTCCCCTCTACCCCCAGTTCTGGGGATCAAACCCAGGGCCATATGCATGCCAGGCAAGCACTGTACTGCTGAGCTACACCCACAACACATGGATTTGAATCCAGGCAGTAGAGTTATAAAGCAGATGTCCTGGGCTGGAAGAGAGAAGCAGTATTTGCGACTGGCTGAGCATGCTGCAGGAAGGAACACCAGGAAGATGGGGCAGGCCAGGGACAGTCACAGGTGGCCTTGGTAGGTAAGGTGTCCCCATAGTGGATTTGGCAAAGTTGGCCCCATATCCACAGCCCACCAGTCAGATCTGCAGTGTAGCAGATCTACCTCTTCTGAAGTTTTCTTTTTATCAGTACTTGGGACTGAACCCTATATCCAAGCCCTTTTGACTTTTTATTTTGAGACAGTCTAAATTGCCCAGGCTGGCTTTGAACTTTCGACCCTCCTGTCTTAGCCTTTAAGTAACTGGGATTATAGGCATGGGTCACCACACCTGGCCCCATTCTGGTTCAAATAACTGTGGTGACCGTGGCCAGGGTCATATGGTTGAAGAACCACGCAAAGGGTAGCAGGTCTTGCTGAGTAATTCTGGTGGGTTAGTTAGACTTCTGGACCTACGAATATTTAGCCCTTTCTCAATCACAGATCTTTTCCAGCACAACTCCGGAAGAGACTCTTTTTAAAGACAGAGTTACACATACTTCCAGAGTCAGACAAAGAGAACTCACTGAAAAAAAGGAGGCCTCTTACTCCACACTTCTCGAAGCGTATTGATTACAGGTCACTTTTCTTTCTTTTTCTTTTTTTTTTTTTTAAAGAGAGAGGGACAATGAGAGAGAGAAGGAAAGATAGAATCAATTTTTGTTTAGTTTTTCATGTGGCTTTCGTTGCTCCAACACTTTGTTGTGTACATGGTGCTGGGGTTTGAACCGGGCTCCTCATATATGCCAGGCAAGCACCTCAACCGCAGAGCCCCTCCCACCTTTTTTTTTTTTTTAAAGAAAGGATCAACTTTACTTTTTCATCTGGTTTTAGTTTTTCTGACATTTAGTTGTGTATGTGGTGCTGGGATTTGAATCCGGGTCCTCATGCATGCCAAGGCAAGCACTCTACCGCTGAGCCACTGCTCCCGCCCTTCAGGTCACTTTTTATTTTTATTTTATGGCACTAGGGATTGAACCCAGGGGTCCTCTACCACTAAGTTACATCTCTAACACTCTTTTTGTTGTTGTTGAGAGAGGGTCTTACAAAGTTAGCCTACTAAATTAGTCCAGAGGCACTGAGACTACATCACCATCCCAGCTTGGGTCACCTTTTAAATTCACTTTGTAATTCTAGTAGCTTTTTAAAAAATAGATTCCTTAGAATTTTCTATATATAGGAGTGTGTTATCTACAAATAAAAACGTTTTTACTATTTGTTTTCCAGGCAGGGCATGGTGGCCATGCCTGTAATCCCGAGGATTTGGGGTACTGAGGCAGGATGATCACAAGTATGAGAACAGTCTCAGCGATTTATCAAGACCTGTCTCAAAATAAAAAGGACTGGGGTTGTAGCACTGTGGTAGAGCACTCCTGAGTTCAATCCCAAGGACTGAAGAAAAAGGAAAGAAAAGAAAAAGAAGGGGCTGGAGTGGTGGCTCAGCAGTTTCAGCGCTTGCCTGGCAAGCACAAGGACCCGGGTTCAAACCCCAGCACCACGTACACAACTAAGTGTTGGAGCAACTAAGGCCATGTGAAAAACTAAATAAAGTTGTTTTTCTCTTTCTCTGTCTCTCTCACTCTCTCTTTCTCTTTAAAAAGAAAAAGAAGAAAGAAAACTATTTTCCAATCCATGTATCTTTGTGTGGGGGGATGTTGTCATTACTGGGGATTGAACCCAGGGGTGCTCTACCACTGAGCAGCATTCCTAGCTCTTCTTATTTTTTAAGAGAAAGGGGGAGAGAGAGAGACAGAATCAATTTTATTTATTTTTTTCATCTGATCTTTGTTTCTCTGACAGTTGTGTATGTGGTGCTGGGGTTTAGAACCCAGTTCCTTCTGCATGCCAGGCAAGCACTTTAACCACTGAGCCACCACTCTAGTCCCTTAATTTTTTAAAATTTGAGACAAGGTCTTGCTAAGTTACTTAAGGCCTTGCTTAGTTGCTGAGGCTGGCCTTGAACTTGGGATCCTCCTGCCTGAGCCTCCCAAGCTGCTGGGATTACAGGTGGCAGCACCATGCCTGGCCTAATCCATATACCTTTTATTTTCTTGCCTAACTATACGTGCCAGGACCTCTACCAGAACATGACTTAGAAGTGATGAGGACATTGTTGCTTTGTTCCCAGTCTTAGAAGGAAAAATTCAGTCAGTCTTATTAAGTATGATGTAGATTTTTCACAGATTTTCTGTGTCAAGTTGATTCTTTTTTTCTTAGAATCAATTTTTTTTGAGAGAGAGGGACAGTTGCCTGAGAGAAAAAGACAGAAATAATTTTATTTTTTCACGTGGCTTTCATTGCTCTGACACTTCATTGTGTTGTGTACACGGTGCTGGGGTTTGAACCTGTGTCCTTGCACATGCCAGGCAAGCGCTGTAACTGCTGAGCCACCACTCCAGCCCAGGAGAGGTATCTTTCTTTCTTTCTTTTTTTAAAGAGAGAGAGAGAGAGAGAGAGAGAGGGAGAGAGAGAGATGGACAGTGAGAGAGAATCAATTTTCATTTAGTTTTTCACATGGCTTTCGTTGCTCCGAGACTTCGTTGTGTATGTGGTGCTGGGGTTTGAACTCACGCACTAGTGCAAGCCAGGCAAGCACCATAAATGCCAAGCTGCCCTGCTCCAGCCCCAGAAGTATCTTTCTTAAGTAAACAGAATATGGTTCCCCCAGAAATGTCCAAGTATTTTTTTAAAGAGAGGGACAGTGAGAGAGAAACAGAGAATCAATATTATTTAGTTTTTCTCGTGGCTTTTGTTGCTCCAATGCTTCGTTGTGTATGTGGTGCTGGAGTTTGAACCCGGGTCCTTGAGCATGCCAGGCAAGCACTGCAACTGCTGAGCCAGCACTTCAGCCCCCAATGTCCAAGTCTTAATCCCTAGAACCTGTGAACACATTATTTTACATTGGAAAAGAGTTTGCACAGTTGTTTTGGGGTATTGGGGATTGAACCTAGGGCCTCACCTGCTTGGCAAGTGTTCTAGCACGGAGCCACATCCCCAGCCAGCTCTTGCATATGTGATTACGTTAATGTTATTGTTTTATGATCTTCCCTCTTCTCCTGGTGCTGGGGATCAAACCCAGGACTTTGGACTACCTCTAAGCTACGTCCCCAGTACCTAGTTAAGGATTTTGATGAGGGAGATTATCTTGTATTATCCAAATGTACCCAATGTAATCAATAAAAAGGATCCTTACAAGAGGAAGGTGGGAGGGTCAAAATTAAGAAATAGAAAGGTGTCACTGGCTTTGAAAATGGAAGAGACCGAGTGAAGGGATGCAGAAGGCTCTAAAAACTGGAAAAGGCAGGGGAATGGATTCTTTTTTAGAGCAGGCAGAAGGATCTCAGCCCTTGTTGCTATCTTAATTTTAGACCAATGAGACCCATTTCAGGATTGTGAGCTCCTAAACTGTAAAATGATAAATTTGTTACATTAAGTCACTAAAATTATAGTAATTTATATTTTTAATTAAAAAAAATTGGGGGTGGGACTGGAGGCAGTGGACAGGGGTTGGAGCACTTGCCTGGTAAGCATGAGGTTCAAACCCCAGCACCACATACACAACTGTCAGCAAAACAAGACCCAAATGAAAAAAATAAATAAAATTAATTATCTCTCGCTTTCTCTAAAAGTAATTTTTTTTTTGGGTACTGGGGATTGAACCCATGGGGTGCTTTACCACTGAGCTACATCCCCAGTCTTATGTATTTTTTATTTTAATTTTTTTCAGAGAGAGAGGAGGGAGGGGGGAGAGAGAGAGAGAAAGAGAATCAATTTTATTGATTTTTTTCATCTGGACTTTGTTTCTCTGACACTTAGTTGTGTATGTGGTGCTGGAATTTGAACCCAGGTCCTTGGGCATGCCAGGCAAGCACTCCAGCCATTGAGCCACCACTCCAGTCCTATATTTTTTATTTTGAGACAAGGACCCCACTAAGTTGTTGAAGTTGGCAACATGAGATCATCCTGCCTCAGGCTCCTGAGTAGCTAGGATTACAGGTATGTGCTTAAATCTGGCATAATCTGGCATAACTAATATCCTATTTTTTTGTACTAGAGATTGAACCCAGGGGAGTTTAACCACTGAGGCACATCCCTAGCCTCCCTGCCCCACCCCCATTTTTTAAAGTTTGAGACAGGGTCACCTAGTTGCTGAGGCTGGCCTTGAACTTGCAATCCTCCTGTCTCAAGTCTCCTGAGCCTCTGTGATTACAGGCATTCACCACCACACTTGGCTCTAAAAAGCTTTTTATTCAGTTTTTTTCATGATGATTATTAAATTCTATCAAACAACTTTTCTGCATTTTTTTCAGGTGATCATTTTTTTTCTCTGTTGCATTAACCTGGTAATTACATTTATGTTCAATTTTTCCATGTCTGTAGAACTAGGGATTGAATCCAGAGGCACTCTATTCCTGAATCATATCTCCAGCCTGTCTTCTTTTTTTTAAGAGAGAGGGTGGGCTGGAGCAGTGGCTCAGTGGTTTCAGCGCTTGCCTGGCAAGTGCGAGGACCCAGGTTCAAACCCCAGCACCACTTACACAACTGTTAGAGCAACTAAGGCCATGTGAAAAACTAAATAAAGTTGCTTCTCCCTTTCTCTCTCTCTCTCTCTCACTGTCCCTCTCTCTCTCTCTCTTTTTTTTTTTAAAGAGAGAAGGACAGTGAGAGAGAGAGAAACAATTTCAATTTTATTTAGTATTCCATGTGGCTCTGACACTTGGTTGTGTACTTGATGCTGGGGTTTGTACCCGTGTCCTCGCACAAGCCAGGCAAGCGCCATAACTGCTGAGCCACTGCTCCAGCCCCATCTCCAGCCCTTCTTATTTTTTATTTTGAGACAGGGTCTTGACAAGTTGCCCAGTCTGGTCTGGATCTTGTGATTATCTTCTCTCAGCCTCCCAAATTATTGGAATTACAGCATGTGCCATTGTGCCTAGCTATGTTCAATTTTTAAATCAACTTTGCATTCCTGGGAAACTGCCAGCTTGGGAGCTGGGCACAATGGCATGAAGCTATAGTCCCAGCTCCTCAGGAAGATCGTGGGTTGCTGGACAAAGTTTGCTAGTACTTTGCGCTTTAAGAATTTTTGTCATGTGTATGATTTCCTTATGATGTTTTTGTTTGGTTTTAATATCAAGGTAATGCTGCCCTTACGAATTGACAAGTGGTCCCTTCTCTTTTTCTTAGAGCTTATATAGAACTAGTATTTCTTCTTTTAGTTAATTTTTTTGTACTGAGAATTAACCCAAGGGTGCTTCAGCACTCAGCTTTACTTCATTTTATTTTTGATTTTGAGACTGGGTCTAAGTTGCAGAGGCTGGCATTACAGGTGGTGCCACTGTACCCAGCTGCTTCTTTAAATGTTTGCTAGAACTTGCAAAGTCGTTTGCACCCAAGTTTTCCTTTTGTGGGCATGAGGGGGGTGATATTGGTGATCAAACCCAGGGGTGCTCTATCTCATCCCAAGCCTTTTTTTATTTTATTTTGAGACAGTTGCCCAGGCTGGTCTTGAACTTGCAATCCTGCTGCCTCAGTCTTTTATTTATTTGTACCAGGGGCATTTAACTGCTGAGCCACATCCCCAGCCCTTTTTATTTTTTTATTTTGAGATGGAGTCTCACTAACTTGCTTAAGGCCTCACCAAATTGGTGAAGCTGGCTTTGAACTTGGTGATCCTCCTGCCTCAGCCTTTCTGTCACTGGGATTATAGCCATGCACCACTGCACCTAGCTGTAGATACAGAATCTTCTTTGTGGGAGGTTTTAAAACTATGAATTCAATGTCTGCAATATATTTCCTATAAAATGTTTTATATTTCCTATGTCAGTTTTGTAATTTTTATCCTTTAAGGAATTTGTCCGTTTCATCCACTTTGTGAAATTTACTGGCACAGAATTGTTAATAGTCTCTTAATGTGTTTGAGGTTTAATGACATCCATTTTCATTCCTGATACAAGTAATTTGTGTTCTTTTCCCTTTTTTCCTCAATCAGTCCAGCTGAAGGTTTATCAATTTGATATGTATTTTTTTTTAAATTGGTTTCATTGATTCTTTTTTATTTCCTGTTTTTTTTGGTTTTTTTTTTTGTACTGGAGATTGACCCCAGAGGCACTTAACTACTGAGTCACATCCCCAGCCCTTTTTTATATTTTATTTTGAGACAGGATCTCGCTAAATTGCTTAGGGCCTCCGTAAGTTGCTGAAGCTGGCTTTGAACTTGTGACTCTTGCCGCAGCCTCCTGAGTCACTGGGATTACAGGTGTACACCACTGCACCTGGCTTCTTGTATCATTTCTTTCTTGTTTCCTCCTATACAAATTTATTTTTCTTTCTAGCTTAAGATGAAACTTAAAAAATTTTATTATATCTTTCTTATAAGCATTTAAGGCTAATGTCCCAGGTTGGAGAGGTGGCTCAGAGGTTACAGCGCTTGCCCGGCATATGTGAATACACGAGTTCTAAACCCCAGCACCACATACACAATGAAGTCTTGGAGCAACGAAAGCCACATGAAAAACTAAATAAAGATCATTTCTCTCTCTCTCTCTCACTGTCCCTCTCTTTAAAAAAAAAAAAAAAAAGGGCTGGGGATGTGCCTCCATGGTAGAGCACTTGCCTAGCAAGTGATCAGTCTCCAAAAACAACAAATAAATGTATAAGAAATAAATCCGGCCTGAGGAAGTAGCTTAGTGGTAGAACATGCACTTTCACATGCGAGGCTCTGGGTTTCATCCCCAGCACTACTGAAAGAAAGAAAATAAAAAGACTTGAGACTTGAGTCCTACCTTAACTTTATGAAGTATTCTCATACATTCTAATTTTCTGAAAACTGGTATTGGTGGCCTGTGTATTATGATTTCACATATTGTCTTTTCTTCTATTCCTTTTTCAATCATGTTTTCCCTTCTAGCCAGTTCTGATTTTCTAAAATTAAAATTTTTGCTGAAGCCTACCAAACTGTACATTTTGTTTATTTTACAGTGCTAGGGATTGAACCTATGGCCTCATACAAGCCAAACAAGTGTTCTGCCACTGAGCTATACATTGTCAACTCAAAAATCAATTGTTTTTGTGTCATGCTGGAGATCAAACTCTGGGCCTTATGCAAGTCAGGCAAGCGCTCTACCACTGGGCTGCGTCCCCATCCACTATCAAGCGCAAATGAGCTGTTCGCAGGTTTTGGTAGTTTTCACAAGCAAGGCTGTGTGAGTATTCATATACTTCTAAGGTAACGTGCCTAGGATGGCACTGCTGGGTTTTGTTTTTTTTTTTAAAGAGAGAGGGACAGTGAGAGAGACAGAGAAAGAAACAACTTTATTTAGTTTTTCACATGGCCTTAGTTGCTCCAACACTTAGTTGTGTGCGTGGTGCTGGGGTTTGAACCCGGGTCCTCGTGCTTGCCAGGCAAGCGCCGAAACCACTGAGCCACCGCTCCAGCCCCACTGCTAGGTTTTAAGGTACGGGTGTGTTGAACTCCGCTGCTTAACGCCAAACTGTTTCCAAAGTGGACAGCACTAGCTTCCTTCTTCCAGCAGGCAGGGGAGTTTCTCTACCTCCTTGCTGACATCTCCTTCACATTCACATTCTAACACTTCTGCCACCTCAGTCTTTAGACTAAGAGCCAACATGTAATGCTAGTTTACAGTGCTGACCCTGTACTGAGGACTCTGTGCATGATCCAACTCTTTCAAGATCCCAATTATTACATATAAACATGTCCCTTACGACCAAAGCAAGTCTCTGTCCTGCATCTGCCCTACATACTTCCCTGTAGCCACAGATTCTTTCTTTCTTCCCCCAACCTAGGTAAAGCCCCAGTGGGACCTCAGTAATACCCCTGAACTCCTTCCTCCACAGGCTGTTACTCCCTGTCGGTCCGACTCAGTCGCCCTGCATCTTGGGACCGGATCAGACACTATAGGATCCAGCGCCTTGACAATGGCTGGCTATACATCTCACCACGCCTCACCTTCCCCTCACTCCAGGCACTGGTGGACCATTACTCTGGTATGGCCTTTTTATGCCTTCATTACAGACTGGATGAGAGTCATGGCGGGGTGGGGGAAGTGTTGTGCCTGCAGACACTTGATCCCCTGGAGAATATCCAGTCAGAAGAGGAGCCTCCCTGGGCTGGAGCAGTGGCTCAGTGGTGGAAGCGCTTGCCTGGCATGTATGAGGACCTAGGTTCAAACCCCAGCACCACACACACAGCTGAGTGTCAAAAACCAAGGCCAGGGCTGGAGCGGTGGCTCAGCGGTTACGGCGTTTGCCTGGCATGCGCAAGGACCCGAGTTCGAACCCCAGCACCACATACACAACTGAGTGTTGTAGCAACAAAGGCCATGTGAAAAACTAAATAAAGTTGTTTCTCTCTCTCTCTCTCTCTCACTGCCCCTCTTTCTTTAAAAAAAAAAAAAAAAAACAAAAAAAAAAAAAAAAAACCAAGGCCAGACGAAAAAATGAAAAGTTGTTTCTCTTTCATCTTTTTCTCTTACTCTTCTTCTCTCCTAAAAAAATAAGGGGAGCCTCCCCGCTTCATGCCAGTAACTGCCAAGATAGGTGCAAGTCCCATCTTCATCTCAAGCCGACAGAGAAGCTACAGGCCAAATATGAGCTTGGCCAGTACCTTGCCCAAAGTTCCCAACAGCAGGTGGGGTTCTCCCCACAGGAAGGAGGCCAAACTATTCCTTGTGCGATATGATTCTGACTTTTTGCATTTTCTGGTGCAATTCTACAACAGACACCGGAAAATGCAGAAACCAGCTCAGTGTTTGGGCAGAAGGGAAGACTACTCACTCCTTTTTTTTTTCCTTCTTCTTGGTACCAGGGATTGAACCCAGGGGTGCTTGCCACTCAGTCACATCCCCAGACCAAGAAGACTACTCTTGGGAACACTGACTAGGGCTTTTCTGCAGGGTAGCTATATACAGTAGATACTGTCAGTGCTACAAGTAGAGGCTGAGCAGTCCTTAGCTTTTCTTTCCTTCCTAAAACATTTTACTAACTAGAAACTATGGCTCAGAGAGGTCCATTAATTTACCCAAAATTACAGTGGATTAAGTCTCCCAAAACAGCCAAGAATGACCTTTAACTGCATCTCAGTCTCCATGAGACCAACAGTTTGGGGCTCAGGTTCACTCACTCTTTGGTAACCATGTCCCCTCCCAAGTATGGAAACTTGCAGGGCAGGGGGTGTTGGGGAGAAGCAGTACTGTTATCAGCAATGTCAATGATCTAGATCTCTTCCTCAGAGCTTGCAGATGACATCTGCTGCCTTCTCAAGGAGCCCTGTACACTGCAGAGGCGTGGTCCACTCCCTGGCAAGGACATACCCCTACCTGTGACTGTGCAGCAGACGTCACTCAATTGGAAAGAGCTGGACAGGTGAGGGGAACCCCTGGAAACACTAAGGCAGAATGGAGAAGCATTACAACCATGCTCAGAGACAGCTGGGACTCAGGGAGCTGCACCTCAGGCTTGCAGGTGTGCTGGGCTGGGGGAGAGCTGGGAAGGAGAACGCTGGCCTGGACTCCAGGGCAGCCAGGATGGAAAGGGCGGAAGGCGAGAGGGAGCAGAATCCTGACTGGGGAAGTCCGGATGTGGTTAATCTGATGGGGAGTGGGAGCTCCTGTCAGCAGGGGTAACAAGGAGCGGTTTTGGGAGCAATGAATTGTGTGGTGAGCTCAGGGAGGAGGCAGCTCCCTCACCCGGCTCTTTCCCCGTCCACAGCTCCTTCTTGTTTTCAGAAGCACCTGCCACAGGGGAAGCATCTCTTCTTAGTGAGGGGCTCCGGGAGTCCCTCAGTTCCTACATCAGCCTGACTGAGGATAACTCCATGGATGATTGCAGGACCAAAGGCAGAGACCAAAAAGGGAACCAAGTCTGTGGCACCTAGAACCTGAGTACCCTGGAGGCAAAGCTATGCACATAAAGTGCACCAGTGCCCCTGGGAGCCTCTGCTCCTTTCTCACTTGGCTCCAAGAAGTCATCCACCTCCTTTCAGAGCAATGACTCTATCTGCAAACTCTAGTTCAAGTGCAGGACAGTCCAGAGCAGGGCCAGGGCTCCAAAGAGTAAACCTAGCCAGGTGCAGTGGCACATGCCTGTAATCCCAGCTACTTAGGAGGCTGAAGCAGGAGGATCTAGAGTTCAAGGCCAGCCTGGGAAACTAAGAGAGATCCTGTCTCTAAATAAAAATTTTAAAAAGGTATATGGATGTAGCTCACTGGTAAAATGTGCTTGCAAAGGAAGTACAAGGTCCTAGGTTCACTCCCCAATACCAAACACACATAAAAAGTAAACACCTTATGGGGTCTGCCCCAGTCAATTCCTCAACTCCCCAACTTGGGATTTCCAGCACCACCTTCATCCCCTGCCAACGAGTCCCATTCTACTTCCCAGGTTACAGCACATACCAGCTAACCGGCCTGACCTATGAGGTAGAAACCACCACTAGCATCAATAGGAGAGAAAAGTCATTCTAAGAAACTGTACAAGTCTTGCTCAGAACATCAACACAGCTCAGCAAATAGGCTATGGCTCAGAAGGGAAAGGAGAGCACAGGGGCTGACAGCTTACCCAGCAGCAGATCCCGGTTTGTCCAGCCTCCATTTGACCCTGCTGATGATCCAGGTGCTCAGACGTCCCCATCAAGCCCTTCTCTGGGCAGCCTCAGCTCTCTTTCATTTTGTAGCTTATCCTTCAAGCCTGGCCAAGCTCTCCCAGCCACCCTGACCTTGCTATCTTGTGACCAGATACAAAAATGACATTTTTGAGCCTAACACGCTGCAGGCCATTCCTTTTCGCAGTGCTGAGAAGGGGCATCAGAAGGTGGTAAGTGCTTCTCCACAACCCCAAGACCAAGGTGTCACCCCTGCTATCCTGAAGAGAAAAATACCTGCCTGAAGCTGCTGAGGGAACATGAAGGGGACAGAGGTACCGCCTCTGATATTTCTACTTAGGAAAGGTACCATCAGCTTTACCAGGTATCAACAGGTTCTCAGTTAAAGATTTATTTATTCAAGTATCTGAAAACATTCTACAATGGAAACTGTTATCAGATGCTGCTTGTACTGTGCTAATGACCATGTGCATACTGCCACACTGTTTTCAGAAGACTTGAAATGCCACTGATAGTTAAAAACTGTACACCTGATGGAGAACCGAGGAAGACAATTTAATGTTTCATCCCGATCCAGAGGTGTATCAAATTAAACAACAGCTCCACTCGGCAAACAGCTGTTACATGATGGTATCCAAGAAGAAAGTTGGTGATGGACAATTTCAGAAATGCTTCCCCCAAAGGCAGATGATTCTTTAAAAAGTTTTAGGTCACAACCCTTGCAGAAAACACTGACGCCCAACACACTGATTCTCGGTCCAGGAAACACAGGTCTTCCAGGTTCCATACCACTGGGGTATCCCAACAATGATGTTTCTGTGCTGTAATTAAAAGGGTCCTTTGGATTGGACAGGGAGCACGTGGGAACTGTACACCTTCAGTCATAGTGGATGGCAGTGTAAAAGATGATCCAAATGACCTACAGGGAAGACAGACAATGTTGATACATCACCTGAATCAACAGAGGCCCCCCAAGTCCACAAAATGAAAATGTCATATGAGAATGTGTACATGGGGCACTCCCGAGGGGCTATACAATGCATAATCTGCAAGAGACCTAAGTTACTTCACTGAAACCAGCTGTCCTAGATCACAGGACTGCTTCCTTATGCTCCCAAAGAGATCCTCTGACTACACCCTCCCCTCAACCTAAGCAGTAAGTGGAATCCACACAAGTAAAGCTGTACTGCTGGCAGGTATTAAATTTAGAAACAAGTGTAAAGTCAAAATGACCTTCATACTCTTAGCTTTCCATCAAAGCAGAGGGTCTCAAACCTGACTACCCACTGCAATCTCCTGCAACCTTTAAGAAAAATAGAGGGGCTGGAGCGCTGGCTCAGTGGTTGTACCACTTGCCTGGCATGTGCGAGGATGTGGGTTCGAACCCCAGCACCACATACATAATGAAGTGTCGGAGCAACGAAAGCCACACGAAAAATTAAAGACTGATTCTCTTTCTCTTTAAAAAAAAAAAAAAAAGGAAAAATTAAGAGGTCTGGTGCTACCTCTCAAGAGATTTTATTGGTTTGGACCAGGGTCTGGACACAGGGTATATGTATAATTTTTTATAAATTAACTCTGAAGTACATAATTCACATTGTTTAAGTTTACCCTTTATAAAAGCATAAAATTCAGGGTTTTCAATATATTTATGAAGTTGTGTAGACACCACCACTAACTGATCCCAAAATAACTCTCCAATTAGAGCCCATTCTCATGATCAATTACTGTATCCCATTTCTCCCTCCCTCAGCCACTGGCAACCACTGATCTACTTTCTGTCTCTATAGACTTGTCTATTTTGAACAATTCACATAAATGCAATCATATAATATATGGCCTTTTGTCTGGATTCTTCCACTTAGCATTGTTTTCAAGATTCATCCAGGTTACAGCACATACCAGCATAAATCAGACACATGTTTGTCCTTTTTATGGACAAATCACATCTTGCACATTTTAAATAATATAAATAATGTCATATATATACACATATATTTTATATGTATATACATACAAATATATATACATACATATATTTATACACACACACACACATACACACACATATATATATATTTTTTAGAGCATGAAAGACAATCAATTTTATTAATTTTTTTCATCTGGCTTTTGTTTCTCCAACACAAAGTTGTGTACGTGGTGCTGGGATTTGAACCTGGGTCCCCGCCCATGCTAGGCAAGTGCTGTAACTGCTGAGCTACCACTCTAGCCCTCATAAATATATTTTTAAATATTTCCTCATTTCTAATATGTAACCAGGGTTGAGAGCAGACGCTGAAAATGGGTTCTGGATTTACACATTACAGGGAAACTGTACAGCATCTCATTTTTTTAGTACTAGGGACTAAACCTCCAGAGGCATTTTACCACTGAGCCATATCCCCAGTGCTTTTTTAGCTTTTATTTTGAGACAGGGTCTAAGTTGCTGAGGCTGGCTTCAAACTTGCAATCAGCCTGCTTCAGCCTTCCGAGCTGCTGGGATTACAGGCATGTGTCTGTAATCAAGCATGGGATTACATGCCTAACCTTAAATCACATCTTTTGGGACAACCTGGCTGAATAGAGATCACGTCCTCTAACTTCAGAAGTCTTTTGAAAAATGATACCCCTGCTGGGTATAGTGGCACACGCCTGTAATTCCAGCCACTCGGGAGGCCAAGGTAGGAGGACTGCAAGTTCAAAGCCAATTTTGGCAATTTTGTGATATTTTGTCTCGAAAGAAAAATAAAATGGACTGGGAGTACTGCCCAGTACTAAAAAAAAAAAAAAAGAAGAAGAAGTAGTGCCAACTGCAGTGCTTAACTCAACTGGTGGGTTCTGAAAGAATGGCATGTCAGGAAATGAACAGAACCTGCTCTAGAAGTGCCATCTCCACATACCATGAACAAGGCAAAAGATGTCATAAAGCCTTCTTTCGTCAGTTCCCAGGTGCCGCCGTATTCCTCTTCATCGATCTGTAGGAAGTTGCTGAAGTAAAGGTACAGGACTCCTGCATTGATCAGGCAGAATCTGCAGTGAGGGAAGACAGGCAGCAAATGCAAGCTTAAGCTTAGAAGACTCAAGGCTCCCACCAGCACTACTAAGCTGCTCGCGCACTCACTGTGTTCCACAGCTCACGGTTTATGTATGTGTCTCTCCCACCAGGCAGGGGGTGACCTGGAGAGAAAGAAGCTTCAGGCTCAGGAAAACCGGCTCAACATGTTTTACTTCATTGTTACCAGAACTTGTGCAAGTTTCTTAACGTCTGTAAAATAGAGAGGCTGAAGAGTACCGTGACAGAAGCAAGCAAAGTAATACACGAAAATGAACAGCCCTCCTGGCTGAGCTAAAGATTTTTAAGGAAATAGCAACTATTTTTGGATGCCCAGAAAAAGCAAACATTTAAAAATTTTAAAGTAGAGGCTGGGGATGTAGCTCAGTGGTAGAGCACTTGTCTAGCAGGCATAGGGCCCTGCATTTGATCCCCAACACTGCAAAACAACAAAAACTCAAAGTATACAGAAGTTCTCCAAGCTCCCCTCAAAGTAAAACAGCATGACTTATACTGAACTTGGGCCTCCACCTAACTCCAGCTGAGGGATGCCTGTGGGACAAACACATTAAGCTGCTGCTTCATGGCCTTGTTGAGCAAGGAAAAGCATGTGCCCCTGCATAGTTCAAGGGCACACCATTTTGGATGACTACCATCTGCTACTGTACTTGATGCACAGGGAGTTATGACAGTTCTTGCCCTCCGCTTACCATCTAGTAGGGGGCTAAGAACAGCAACGAGAGTGGAACTGAAACCAGTGGTTTATAGATAACCCCTTAAGGCTCTGACCCCTAATATTTATTTAGCTGACACAGGAATTGGAATAGAAAAATATTACCCTATTCTTATCTTGCTTTCTTCCCCTGAACCCTGGGATTGACCCAGGGATACTTTACCATTGAGCTATATCCTCAACCCTTTTTATCTTTTACTTTATGAGAGGGTCTAAGATGCCCAGGCGGGCCTGGAATTGCAGGTGTGTGCCACCACACCTGACTTCATCTCTTGTTTCACAAAGTGATCAAGCCTTTCTTGATCTTTAAGTTATTTCATCTAATCTAATGGGTGACCATGTGCCTAAGGCCACATTCCTTCTGAAGGTAGCGGTGGAAAAATGCAAAGGCTAGTGGGGAGCTCAGTGACAGAACATGTGTTTAACATGTACAATGTCCTGAGTTCCAGCCCCAGAACCAAAAGAAAAAAGCAGAGAACTGGTTTCTCCCAAGGGATAAAGGTGGGGTGGTGTAAGGCAGGACAGTGGTGCCTGATGGAGTGTAAACTGGCATGGAAGGGGTGAGGCAGGGTGAGCAAGGTGCAGGAGGGGCAGGGCGTGCAGACTTAAGGAGGCTAGCTAGTGTGGGCAGTGAGAATGCAGGTGGCTCATGAGCGCAATGAACAGGGGTGGGAAAGACCGGTGTAGGCCTGTACTCACACCAGGACATGAGGGCAAATCTAATTTGAGGACAGGGACTGCACAGAATGCTGAATGAGGAGGTAAGGAGTGCCAAAGGCTTCAAGCCTAAGGGCCTGGGAGTTCTAATAACAGAGGCAGAAAGTCAGGAAAAACAGAAGGTTTTTCTTGGACTTCATACAAAATACAGTTTTGCCTTGCCATGTGCACATATCCTTTTCTCTTGCTAGAAATTTCAAACCCAGTCAAATCTGGTCACCTCCCTTTGATAACTTCATTTTGCACAGGTTGACTTAGTGGCTCTATCTGTAGACTACTGGTAGAAGTTTAAAATGTCACTCAGGCTCAGATAATAAGCTGACCTGGAGGACTGAGAAGCGAAAGGAGCAAGGAGGACAAGGATAGAGAGAAAGGCTGCCAGGTCCTGCCCACCTGGGAGTACATACCAAGTAGAAAGTAACGCCATAGGTGTGTGTATCGGAGAGATACATGATGTGTGCATGCATGAAAGTGTAACAAACTCCTTCAATATGTAAAACTAAAATGAAAAATAAAACCTTGTTTAGGGGGGAAAAAAGGGAAGTCACAGAAACAAAGGCATTTAAATCTAACATTTGGTTGTCAAGATGGAAAGAGTCAGAAACATCACAAGTTTAAGGCCAGCCTGGGCAACTTTGTTAAGACCCTGCCTCAAAATAAAAAGGGCTGGAGATTTAAGGCCCCTGAATTCAATCCCCACTACCAAAAGAAAAAGAACTAGTGGCTGGAGCAGCGTCTGAGCAGTTTTCGTGCTTGCCTCGCATGTGCAGGGACGGGGGTTCAAACCTCAGCACCATGTATACAACGAAGGATCAGAGCAATGAAAGACACGTAAAAAACTAAATAAAATTGATTCTCTCTTTTTCTCTCTCTCACTGTCCCTCTCCTTAAAAAAAAGAAAAAGAGGGGCTGGAGTGGTGGCTCGGTGGTTACAACACTTGCCTAGCATGTGCAGGTACACGGGTTCAAACCCCAGCAACCCACATACACAGCTAAGTGTCAGAGCAACGAAAGCCATGTGAAAAATTCAATAAAAATTGATTCTGTCTCTCTCTCTCACTGTCCTTCTCTCTTTAAAAAAAAAAAAAAGAAAGAAAGAAAGAAAAGAGGGGTTGGGGAATTTAGTTCAGTGGCAGAGTGCTTGCCTAGCATGCGCAAGGCCCTGAGCTCGATCCTCAGCCCTGGGAAAAAAAAAGAAAAAGAAAAAGGACTAAAAGGGCTTTATGGATGGCTATGATTTCTATTTTACAAATGCAGGAGAGTTACAGAGCAAATGTGCACACAAAAAAATTAATGTGTTTTTTTTTTCCCCTCACCAGATGGGGGTGAGAAAAGAACATGAAAAAGACTCAAACGGCTTTTAAAAATTCTATCCGGGGTTGGGGATTTAGCTCAGTGGCAGAGCGCCTGCCTAGCACATGTAAGGCCCTGAGTTCGGTCATCAGCCCTGAAAAAAAAAAAAAATTCTATCCTAGGCCTGGCAGTATTGCTTTGTGGTAAAGCACTTGCCTAGCATGTATGAAGCCCTAATAAATAAATAAAATACAATTAAAAGTCTAACCCTTTGGGCTGGAGCTGTGGCTCATCGGTTATGGCATTTGCCTTTGCCTGGCAGGTGGCAGGCAAGAACCCAAGTTTGTTGGAACCCCAGTACCACATACACAACAAAGTGTCTGAGCAACAAAGGCCACATGAAAAAAACTAAATAAAAAATTGATTCTTTCTCTCACTGTTCCTCTTTAAAAAAAAAAAAAAAAGTCTACCCTTAAAAACTCCTGTCAGAATTTTAAAAGACAATCAATCTCTAATATATAACCTGCCTTCAGTGCTGGAAGACTGCATGCCAACAGTAATATACAATTTAAGATTCAGTAAGCGGGGGCTGGAGCAGTGGCTCAGTGGTTATGGCGCTTGCCTGGCATGCGCAAGTACACGGACTAAGTGTCAGAGCAACAAAGGCCACATGAAAAAAACTGAATAAAAAATTGATTCTCTCTCTCTCTCACTGTCCTTCTCTCTTAAAAAAAAAAAAAGAGTAAGGGGCTGGAGTGGTGGCTCAGTGGTTGCAGCACTTGCCTGGCAGGAGTAAGGACCTGGGTTCGAAACCCAGTGCCACATACACAACTAAGTGTTAGATAAACAAAGGTCAGATAAAAAAATAAAGTTGGGAAAAAATTCAGTGAAATTCAGTTGGGCCTAGTGGCACATACCTGTAATCCCAGCAACTGGGGAGGCTAAGGCAGGATAATCGGAGTTTGAGGGCAATCTCAGCAATTTAGTGAAACCCTGTCTCAAAACAAAGAATAAGCTATGCATGATGGCACAGCACATATAATCCCAGCACCTGGGAGGCTGAGGCAGAAAGATCCCAAGTTCAAATGCAGCCTCAGCAACTTAGTGAGGCCCTAAGCAACTTAGACTGACTCTATCTCAAATTTTTAAAAGGAGGGGCTGGGGATGTGGCTTAGTGGCAAAGCACCCCTGGGCTCAAGCTCTAGTTTTGTTTGTTTGTTTGTTTTTTGCGCATGCTAGGCAAGCACTCTGCCACTGAGCTAAATCCCCAACACCCCCTTTTTTAAAAAAGTTAATGGAATTCATTGTAGTTTTTTAAAAAATTTAGCCATAAAGACAGGTGCCGTGGCACATGTCTATAACCCTAGCTACTTAGGAGGTTGAGGCAGGAGGATTATAAGTTCAAGGCCAACCTCAACAACTTAGCAAGACCCTGTAAAAAATAAAGGGCTGAAAATGTGTGCATGATAGAGGGCCCCTGGGTTTGATCCCCAATACTGGGGGTAGGGGGGTTTTAAGAAGCATTCACTGAGCACCTACTACCATGTATCAAGCTCTAAGGGAGACCCAAAGGTAGGAAGGAATGGGCACTGTCCCTCTCTGATAATGCAAAACCTCAGCAGACAAGGCAAAAATTAATCTCAGGCAAATTATAAACAAGGAGACACAAGGAAATGGTTTTATATTAACTGGCTCCAACTGGAGGCTACAACAGAGTGAAACGCAGAGAAGCAAGATGGGGTCTGGACAGAGGGCAGTTAAGCAGGAAGAGGTGGTCGTCAGAAATGAGCAACAGGGCAATCCTGCCCTGGGCCAAGGTAGCTGGGTCAAACAAATGGAGAAGGGGACCTTATAGGGAAAAATCAAAGTCCCTGGCCCTTTCAAAGAGCAGGGGAAAAGGTACCAATCAAAAGGAGGGAAAGGGGCTGGAGCAGTACCTCAGTGGTTAGAGTGCTTACCTGGCATATGCAAGGACCTGGGTTCAAACCCCTCCAGCACCACGTACACAACTAAGTGTCAGAGAAACAAAGGCCACATGGAAAAATAAATAAAATTGATTCTCCCTCTCTCTTTAAGAAAGAAAACAAAAAAAGAAAGAAAGAGAAAGAAAAGGAGGGAAGGAATTTGTCTGGGGTGAGAACAAGAGAAACTGGCACTGGCAAACAGTATGGGACTGAATCCCAGAAAACAGGCAGTCCTAGAAAAGTGGCACCAGGCACCACGGGAGAGCCACTCCAGGAAACACCCACTCCCATACAACAGCCACATTTTCTCATTCCTCATGAAGCTCATCATACCCCAATGGCAGTGAAACAGTCATGGAATGCCTATGCCATACCAAACATGACATTTAACAATTTACTCACATTATTCCATTTATCACTCTTACTGCCTTCATTTTACTTGAGAGGGCAGTCTCAGAAAGGTAAGCTCAAAATTATGTAATGTGAAAGTGGCAGACCTAGAACTTATATCCAGAGCTTCCTACAAAGTTAAAAAAAAATAAATAAAAGCCAGGTGTGGCGGCACATGCTTGCTTCTCAGCGGCTTGGGAGGCTGAGGCAGGAGGTTTGTGAGTTCAAAGCCAGCTTCAGCAATTTAATGAGGCCCTAAGCAACTTAGTGAGACCACGTCTCAAAATAAAATATAAAAAGGACTGGGGATGTGGCTCAGTGGTTAAGTGCCCCTGGGTTCAATCCCTAATACCCTCTCACAACAACAACAACAACAAAAGGATTTCCCTGGGCACAGTAGGAAACAGACCAAAGCAACTCTGGTCCTTGCTAGATTTTCCCAGATTGGTTGACTTCAGAGAAATGCCTTAAGAATCTTGCAAGACCAGATTAATGCAAGGGCTCTCAACTATTTTCCTCTCCTGAACTAGCAGCCTTAGGAAGATGCCTCTTCTTCCTCTGGCATTCTCCTGTCTGCCTTTTCTCTCAGTCACAGACTGCTCAAATGGGATGAGCAACATTCTAAAAACGTATTTGTATACCTCCCACCTGGGAAGACGTCAATGAAGCCCAGTCTCTCTCATCACCCTCAACCAGAGTTTGAGTTCACTCCGTGAAGATCAGGCAGAGCACGCAGCCAGGTGCTGGTGCATGTCGATAATCCCAGCCACTCAGGAGACTGAGGCAGGAGGCTTTTACTGGTTTCCTTGTACAAATGGCTTGCTCAGTGACATGATTAAAACAACAAAACAAAAAACCTTTTTAATTAAGAGGGGGGCTATAGAGCAGTTTCCCCTCATCCAGTTTTGTTTTGCTTCCTGTGATTCTGGTTACCTACAGTGAACCATGGTCTTAAAATATTAAATGGAAATTCCAGAAATAACTGTTTTAAGTGTTAAACTACATGCTGTTCCAGGTAATGTGATGAAATTCCATGCTGTCCTGATCTATCCAGCCTAGGACAGAAATCATCCCTTTGTTTACCATAATCACACAGTCGTGCTACCTTCCAGTTAGTAACTTACTCGCTACCTTCGTTATCAGATTGACTGTGGCAGTATCACAGTGCTTGTACTCAAGTAACCATTATTTTACTTATTAATGGCCCCAAAAAGTAAGAGTAGCGATGCTGGTAATTCGGATATGCCAAAGAGAAGCCCAAAAATTCTTTAAATGTCATCTAACATTATCACCAGAAGATAATGGGTACATGACAATAAGCTAATGTGAAAGACAGAGGAAGATACCACATTCGCAAAGCCTTTATTCAGCATACAGTTATAATTGTGCTGTTTTAAGCAAGCACAGTGGCACGCGCCTGCAATCCCAGTGATTTGGGAGGCTGAGGCAAGAGGACTGCAAGTTTGAGACCAACCTCTGCAACTTAGCAATATTCTGTTTCAAAATAAAAACATAAAAAAAGGACTGGAGATGTGTGGCTCAGTGGTTAAGTGAATATGGGTAATTCTTGTACTACAAAAAAAAAAAAAAAAGAAAAGAAAGAAAGAAAGAAAGAAAAAAAAAAAGTAAGGCCCTCCACAGTTGCAGTAGTTGGCCCATGATTTATATTCGTGCTTTTTTCTTCTTAAGATGCTGGGCACTGAATTTAGAGCCTTGTTTATGCCAGGAAAGCACTCTACCTCTGTGCTACATCCTGGCCCCCTATGATTTAGAATAACTCCCAGAGCTGGAACAGCACTTGCCTGGCATGTGCGAGGACATAGGTTTGAACCCCAGCACCACATACACAACAAAGTA
>PVKS010033172.1:0-21942 GCA_004027875.1 Aplodontia rufa
AACACTTCAACATTTAGGAGTAGGCAAAGACTTTCTCAACAGGTCTCCGAAAGCGAAGGAAATAAAGTCAAAAATCAGTGAATGGGATTTCATAAAGCTAAAAAGCTTTTGTACTGCCAAGGAAACAATCAAAAGAATCAAGAGGTTTCCTACAGAAATGGAGAGTATCATGGACTATGATTCCTCAGACAAGGGTCTCCTATCCAGAATCTATAAAATACTCAAAAATGTCAGCTACAAAATCACCAACAGCCCAATTGATAAATGGGCCAAAGAGCTAAACAGAAACTTCTCACCAGAGGACATCGATCAAGCCAATGAATACATGAGAAAGTAATGCATTTTTTAATCCATTCTTCTAGGATTTTACTTGGGATTTTGATGTCTATATTCCTAATAAGTTTATAGTTATATTTTTCTTAGTTTGTCTTTAATTTGACTTTGTTAGACTACCTCATAAGATGATTTGGGAATAGTTTTCTTTTCTAAGCCGGTTGAAAGAGTTTGAGAATAACCAGTAGTAATTATTATTTTAATTTCTGGTAGAATTCAACCATGAACATTTCTATCTAGGTTTCACATTTTGGGCAGATTTTAACCAGTAGTCCAGCCCCTTGCCATAGGTTTATTCAGATTACTTCCTTTTTCTTATAATTTTTTGGTAGTATGTATTTTAGAGGCATTCATCAGTGTCACCCGAGTTGTCCAATTTTTTGGCATGTAGTTATTCTTACTGTTTTTCTTTAATAGTTTTTATTTCTGAAAAATTAATAATAATGTTCTTTTGTTTCTTATTCTAGTAGTTTGAGAAATATTTACCCCTTTAGTTACTCAAACTAATTTAAGAAATTATATGGATAGTTTCAAAGAAATTGCTTTTGGTATAATTTTTAGAATTTTTTTATTTTTTCTATTAATTTATTCTCCAAACTTTATTATTTTATTATTTCAGCTTCTTGAATTTAAATTTGATTTTCTTCTTCCTAATGATGGAATCTTAGCTTGAGAAATTTTTTTTAATAATACAGGCATGTTACTGTTAATTTCCTATTAAACACTGGCTTAACTGGATCCCATAAGTTTTATATCTCAGGTTTCATTTCCATTCATCTCAAAATATTACTATATCATGTTTACTTTCTTCAACTTGTCCTATTGTTTAGGAATATTTTGTTGAATTTTCACATATTTTCAGTTTCCCAACTTTTATATTGACCTTTAATTTCCTACTTTCATGGTTAAAAAACATATTCTGCATTATATATACCATTTTAAATTTATTCAAATTTGTTATAAACCTAATGTATGCTCTATCTCAGAGAATGTTCCATGTGCACTGAAGCGGAGTATATAATCAGGATGTGATGGTGCAAACTTGTAACCCCAACTCAGGAGGCTGGAGTAGAAGGATAATGAGTTTGGGGCAACTTAGTGAGGACATGTCTCAGGAAAATAATATTTTAAAAGGCCTGGGGATGTAGCTCAGTGGTAGTGCCCTTGCCTATCATATCTGAGTCCCTGCGTTCCATTCCTCATCCTGCAAAAAATTAAAAGAAAAGAAAACGAATATATTTATTCTATGCTGTTGGCTGAGCATTGTATAGATGTCGGTTATGTCTTGTTGGTTCATAATGCTGAAAAAAGCGTTCTTTGCTGATGCTCTGCATTGCTGTTCTATCCTTTTTTGAAATTGGAGTATCAAAATCTCTTGCAGTTATTATTGAATAGTAGTCTGCTGTCTTCAATTGTCAAGTTTTCCTTCATGCCTATTGAAATTCTAGTGTTATTTTTCCTGAAGATGTTAGAGTAATTTTAGTTCCCTAGAAAACTTAAGAGGAAGATACAGAAATTTCCCAGGAATCTCCTGACCATACACGTGTAGCCACCCGAATGATCAACAATACCATGAGGAGTGAGGTAATTAACACATATTATAAATATACGTTGACACATAACAATTATCCAAAGTCCATAGTTTACTTTAGGATTCACTTTTGGGGTTGTACCTCCCATGGGTATTGACCACTGCGTGATAGTGAGTATTCACCATCAAAGTAAAATACATAGCATTTCCACGGCTCTAAAAAAATCCTCTCTCATTAGTGTGTTCATTCCTGCTCTCGCTCCAATACCCTGGCCACCACTGATTTTTTTAGAGTTTCCTTAGATTCACTTTTTCCATAATTTGAAATAGTGGCATTCACACAGTATGGAGTCATTCCACATTGGCTTCTTTCACTGTGTCATGCCCATGTAAGGATCCTCAGTGCTTTTCATGGCCTGGTAGCTCATTTATTTTTAGCATTGAATACTATTCCTTTGGGTGTAAAACAGGATATCTATTAACTACTGACAGGCATCTTGGTTGCCTCAAAATGTTGGCAACCATCAGAATAATCATTCTAAGTATCCTTTTTCTGGGTTTCTATGTAGGCATGTGCTCAGTTCCATACCTGTAACCCCAGCTACTCAGGAAGCTGAAGCAGAAGAATTAAAATTTGGGGGGACTAGATGAGACCCTGTGTATAAAAAAATTAAATTAAAAAGACCCATGGATGATAAAACATTTGCCTGCCCTGCAGGTTGCCTTGGGTTCTATCCCTATTACTACAAAAGAAAACAAAACAATAGGAATATATAAGTAAACATCAAAGAATAAAACTACTGCCTCATGTGGTAATAGTATATTGAATTTTTTAAGAAGCCTCCAAATTGTCTTCCAAAGTGGTTTCCCAATTTTGCATTCACAAGAGCAATTAATGAGAGTTCCTATTGCTACAAATATAAATTCTTGTCAATAATTATTGTTCATGCTCCAGATTTTGAACACAATATTTAGAGTATAGTAGTATTTCATTTTCGTTGTTTTAATTAGCATTTCCTGATCATATGTGGTGTGGAATGTCTTTTTATATGCTTGTTTGCCATATATATCCTCTTAGAGAGTTGTTTTTCAGGTCTTGGGTCCATTGTGAAATTGAGTAGTTTGTTTTCTGATTGTTTTAACAGTTTTTGTTAAAAATTATTCATCATATGTGTCTTTTGCAAGTATTTTCTCAGTCTATGATTTATCTTCTCACTCTCTTAATTTATCTTTCATAGGCAGTGCTTTAATTTTGATGAAGTATCGTTCACAAATTATTATTTAATGGATTTGTCTTTTTGTGTAGTATCTCAAAAGCCATCACTGTACCCAAGTCTATCATGATTTTCTTCCACATTACTTCCACATTACTTCCTAGAATTTTCATACTTTTCCTATTTACATATAGTTCTGTCACAAAGCCTTCTTACTACTGTGGAATAAAATCTCTGAGCCATACTTTTGGTGCTATGGGCAGAGATAATGATGTGCTTGTCTCTGAGTGACATCCTCCTTTACATTTTTAACACAGTAGATGATCAAGGCCAGCCAGCCAATCTAGGTTTCCTTGGTCACTTTTATTGGCATGGAACTGATGCCCCATCATTCAGAGCAAGAGTGGTGGAAATCCTAGTGTTCTCAAATATTCTCAATGGTTCTATAGCTCAAGTAGAGCCCTCAGACCCTGAACAGGGGCAGGAGAGAAAAAGGAGACCTTGCCCTTAGCTGCATTCACCAGAAATTTAGCATCAGCAACAAATATCAAGAGACTGGGTGAGAAATGTTGATGCTCTTACCTACAAAGAGGAGAGTCTCCCCCAAACAAAAAATGTCCTTTGTTTGATTTTATTCATTGTTTCAGTATGAATTAAAGTTTTTGCCACAATGAGATGGGGGAGAAGAGTGAAGGTTTGGGATGCCTAGTCTAATACAACATTCTTCTACAGTTCTTGGGATATTTAGTTTTCTAAATAAATGTTTCTTTATTTTGTATATGAGGCATTTCTTTAAAAAGTTTTATATGTTCATGTATTTGTGTATACAAATACACACATATATATATGCATATATATACTATTAATTAGATATGTAGTTTTCATGGATTTTGCTGGAAAAGGCTTTGAGGACCTTGAAATATTCTCATGGTGAAATAAGAAATTTTGTTTATATTCCTTTACTTTAGTCAAAATGAGTTCACATGTACCTCTGATGAAGAAAATAAAGAAGAAGAGTAGCAGCAATTGTAATAGCAGTTCATATCTGGAGTACTATTTGCAAAGATCATCCTTATTATTTGTAATTTCATTGTTGTCAAGATTATGCTCATTATTTGTAATTACATTGGGATTTCAAAATAGCTGGTACCATTGTGACATCTTCATATATACACATAGTGTGGTCCATTTCACTCCCCAGCACCTCCCCTTTGCCTCTGTCCTCCCTCCCACTGACCCTGACCTCTACTCCATTCATCTGCCTTCTATTTGTATGAGGTACCTTTTTCTTCCATTTTAATCTCTGGTTTCCACTTAGGAGTGGACCCTTGAATTCTGAGTCTGACTTATGCTTATTTTTTTAAATAGCATTATTAGATAAGTAATTTTAACTCTATTTTACAGGTAAGGAAACCAAGGGAGTAAGTACTTTACCAAAATAATTTTAAATTCTATGGAAGAATCATACATTTCACTCAAGTCTCTCATTTAGAAACCATTTCTTACCCAAAAATCTGACTGATGAACAATAAAGTACAAAAAAACTTATAGAACAGAGTAATCAATTATTCCACCTAAATATCCCACCTATTAAATAATAAAATTAGATTTTCCAACATGAGATCAATTTTTGGAACTTTTGCCCAAAGTACGTTCAACTACATTATGGTTGGTTTATGTATAGATATGTACCTTTATCTATATATGTAAATATTATAAACTGTTTACTTTTTTGGTTGTGAACAACTATTTAGTTTAAAGCATCATTGAAGACCCAGGAGTAGTTCACCACCATGCAGTAAGTTAGGAATGTTGAAATCACAGAAATTAACATTACACACTTCAAATTTGCTGGTGGATTTCATCCACAGCATCCTATTTATTTTCCTTATAAGTATGTTGTTCCCTTTCTTTTAGAGAAGGGGATAGACTCCTGGAGTATGCGCTAAGGAATGGTTCTCACAAGGCCTATGACATCATAAAGGCAGGGCCAGAGTCTGTCTTTCACAGAGGATCTCTCCATTTATTCAGTAAAAATCATGGCTCATAATACTAATTCAGTTAGTGTTTTATGAGTTAAATTGTGTTGACCTGAACTGAATAGAGCATGTTCAAATTATACAACCAGAGATTAGATGGAGTTATTCAAACTCAGGCATCTACTTCTAAAAATTAGGCATTGTGGCCTATAATGCTAATATATCTAAACATGTATTGCCTTTTCAATGTGTCAATCAACAGTGAAGTTAACCTAAAAGAATGAACCAGCCAATTCCTAATAAAAGTTCAAAGCTAATTTGTGGGAAAAGATCAAAGAAAAGTTGAGGAAAAAGAAACACCTAATAAATCCTAAGGGGCAAATAAAAGAACTTACAGGCAGAAAACAACACAGAAACATGAAGCTGTGGTATGTTGTTGTACCATATGGGGATGACAGATCACAATAAATCACAATAATACCCTATACATTTCAAAAGCCTACAAGAAAGGATTTCAGAAATTCTCCAAATAGATATGATAAATGTTGGAGAAGGCAAATACATTCAAGTGATGTAAATATTATACAATGCATAGGTGTATCAAGACAACATAGCACTCCATTAATATGTATAATTTTTTTGTTTTTATATATAATTGGTATATGCGTGATATCCTGCAAGCAGCAAGAAAACAAACAAGCAACCGGACATGGAGGTGCATGCCTGCAATTCTGGTGGCCTGTGAGGCTGAGCAAGAAGGAACACAAGTTCAAAACCAGCCTCAGTAACATAGTGAGACTATCTTTAAAAAAATTAAAAAGGGCAGGGATGTGGATAACCGTTCAATGGTTAAGGGCCACTGGATCCAATGCTTGGTATAACCCTTTGTATTGTGTCATTAATATAGCAAAAAAAATTTAGAACTGCTCTGATGTTTGGTTTTATTCATTAACTTTATTCATTAAGGAAATATGCTTATGTTGTTTATGTGTCAGATATTTCCAGTGAAAATGTTCCTTATTCTAAAAATCTCATCTTTCCAAGGAGAATAAAGACACAATTAATGGGCTATTTGACACTCAGAAGTGAGATCTCTGGCTATGTCTAATATTCTAAGAGTGGCAAGAAAAACCACAGGCAGAACACATAGGGGTGAGAGGTAAACAGAGAAGAGTCATCTGCAGAGATGCTGCTCAAATTGATCAGAAGACCATTGGAGGAAGGATTTCCAGATTGAGAGAACATGTTTTAAAAAGAGCAGGGATCTAACAGAGATTGCCACAGTGGGACATTCATAAGTACTTTACCCTGGCCGAAGCAGCAAGTTAAACACAGGTGAGTGATTTCAGATACTTACTGAAAAGGTAAGGAGGTGATCCCAGCATATAGGTCTGGAGAACTGGAAGTCAGAGCCATCTTAAGGAATGCGCTCAAAGCAAGGGAATAGGGCCATCTATTCAATCTGTCCCATACCTGTTTGAATCTTTCACTTTGCAACAGTCTAACTTTCGCAATCTTCTATGAGCCTAATGCCTTAGCATTATGTTAATTAGGGGTAAGTGCTTTACTTATGCCATTCTTAATGGCCCATACTCGTGGACCGTTTTGTGAACTGTCATTTAAGAATGAAACTATAGCACAGTTGAAAACCCCTAACAAAGTTTCACATCAATAGACAATTATTCATCTTTTGTTTAAGCTACTGAGCTTGATCGCTTGGTTTTTGTTTGTTTGTTATTGAATTATTTTTAGACAGTGACACAAAAATTCCCTTCTTTAGAAAAATTGTTGGCATTATTTAAAGGGCTTGCTCATTTGTAAGCAGACTCAAGCTTGAGCTTTTAAACCTGTCAGGGACACCATGCATTTCCTGTAGAGATCAGTTAGGCTTGCTGTCATTCCAAACTCACTTTGCATTTGTTCCCATTACTCAATTTGAAAATGAAAATAGTTCTGTAACACTTGAAACTCTTTTTATAGGGAGGAGAGGGGAAAAAAAAGAGCAAGAGAGAAAAAAACTTTACTATCATAATCAGACACCTCAATGTTCTCTCTTTTCACCTTTTCAGTGATGCAAATCCTCTACAACAGCAATAACATCTATTGTATATAAATTTAAAAAATAAATTTAAGCAGCTATTATTATTATCATTACTACTGTTATTAATGGTACCATGCAATTTTATGGGTGGTGGTGCAAGTTATTATTATGGGGGTGTGACGCGGATGGTTTTGGAATGAGATTGTAGACATTCTGATGGGTAAATGCATACAGAAGTGTCACAAGTAAAAACCACAGTGAAGCTCTTGTCAATTTGCCACTGCTGTCAGCAGATTTCTGCTTTGCAGTTTGAAGTCCATGCCTAAACAAAAAGACACAACCGATCTAAAAAGAGAAATGCAATACTCTTCTCAAAGCCTTTTTTAAGGGAAAGCTTACTTGTTTTGTACTGTTCTGAAACCCCAAAAAGTACATCAGCAGAGTGTGGTTCTCAGAGTTCAGAAATTATTAGGACTGTGTTCAATTTATTTATGAATGCCCACAAATTTTTGATACCAAGGTCTATCTTCCCTTGATTTTCAACATTGGTCATGAAATATTCTTTGTTGATAGTTTATCAGATTGAAATAGTCACTAACAATAAAAAATAGTAAAGGAAGAACATATGGTATTTCCCTAAACTTTTCAGAGTAGGCACTTCAAACAAATTACATTACTATTTTGATTTATTCAGATAATCTTAATAACTATTTGATTATCTACAAAATAGTTTATAAATTTTTTAAGCAAACTATTTAAACAACTCCATGATCAATTGACTAGCATTAAGCATCCATTCATCATGGTTTACAGAGACTCATCCATTTGCACATGTGTATGTGGATGGATCTCAACTGTCTTCTGTCTTCATTCCTATTTATGTTTATCTTTTACTAATAAGAATGATTTCTCCAATTGTGTAGTCCTTTGCTTGTTTGATATCTCCCTGTCTCTGTATGTCTCCCTCTCCCTTTCTCTCTCTCTCTCTCCCCCTCTCTCTCTCTCACTCACCTATACGTTAAGTGCTAATCCAAATCTTAGTTACTGTATGAATATTTTTATCTCCCATCCAGGGTACTTTCTTCTTTTTGAGTAATCATAGTATTTGTTGCTGGGATTTTTATTGTTTCCTGCCTATGACTTTATTTATTGATTCAAAATATAATAAAGAATTTCTATAAGCAACAGATTACTGAAATATATGGATAAAAATATAAATTGTGATTTGCTCTCAGCATCAGGAAAGCTGTAATTGTTTCCTTTAGTAGAAACTCAACATAGCATTTAACACAAAACTTATAAAAATATTAAGTAGCAAATGGGTGTTATATAACACTCAAAAAACATTTTCCTGTCCATTTTATGGTCTATTTTGAAATCTCAGTCTGTTAAATATATACATTAAACATAATACCAATATAGTTCTACGAGTTATCATGTTATAGAGACCAAGTTGAATCTACTTACAACCAAAATATAAGCTATGGTATGCTATTTTGTGATGACCTTAAACAGGCCCCCGATATATAACATTTCAAACTCAAATTAATTAATATCACATGTTTCTACCCAGGTGTCCCTGGGCAGCGGTTGAGACGATCCAAACCAGCAGGATCGTCCCCGCCAGGGGCCGAATCAGGAGATGAGTGCCGACGGCTGGAACCCGGGTACCCCTCGTCCGGGGACCCCTTCCCTCCCAGCCGGGGAAACGAGTCAACCACACGCAGAGGATGGCAGCCCAGAATCCGTTTATTACCAAGGCACATGGGTTTTTATAGGGAGGGGAGACAGCCAAGGAATCAATCATCCTTCTAAGGGAGTTGCCAGGGGTTAGACAGATTTCGAGTACAGACAAGGGTTAAGAACATTCTGTGGTCAATACATTCTGACCCACCCTGTTTTACTTTTGCACGACAATAGCAAGCTCAACAAATCACAATCCAGCCCTAAAGAGGCCCATGCAAACAGTAACATGATCACTCCAGGGCTGCTGATGAAATGGAGTGAAGGTCAGACCCCAACAATCACACTCACAACATACCACATTCCTATAGTGGGGAGGTTAGTGTGGACAACTCTGCTCCATGTACATATTTAAAGAATTAGTTTTATTTTGGTTCTTCCAGTTTTGCTATATGCCCACTTCAGTGGAAGTTTCCATTTTAGTCAGGTAAATAAAATGAGGACCTCAACTAGGAAGTTTGCATGAATGAGGTCTGAACGTAACATATTATTTCCATTCACAATCCTTGATTAGAGTTCAATCATACTGCTTCAGAAGGCAGGGTATGAAGTATTATCTTTTTACATGACCAGGAGGAATAGAGACCCATTTGGAGGACAGTTAAACCTCCTTTCGGGATTTATAGAAAATATCTTCTATGACCTATTAATACTGTAACTCTTTATATTATGTTTTATACTATGTAATCTTTATTAACATTATAATATTCAATTATAATTGTTCATATATACTTTATGACTTATAAGAAAAAGAAGCAAGATCAAATAGACCCTAAATTAAAATTCCAGAAAAATTTATAGAAAATATTCAACAATATTTGTTTCAAGAATCCATAAAAAGAGCTGTAATAGTTGATGTTCTCCAGAATAATAGAACCAATAGGAGGTGCAGATACAGTTGTATAAATTTATTGTAAGGAACTCTCTCAGATGATTGCAGAGGTCCCAACACCTGCAGAACAAGGCAGCAGGCTGGAGATCCGGAAGATTTGACGATGTAGGCCAAGTGCAGGGACCAGTAACTCAGACACAGGAAGGGAGAGTAATTCAATTTGACTCCAAAGATAGGAAAGTTGTCAATACTCCAATTTGAAAATAGAGAGGTAGGAGGACTGCCCTGATGGAAGGTCATCCCATACTGTCCGGAGAAAGAAAGACTGGATGAGGCCACTCATAGTAGGGAGGGCAACCAGCCTTTCTCAATCCCATTTAAATATTATTCTCACCCTAACACAACTAAAAAATTACCCTCACAGAAACTCCAATATTTGACCATATAAATCTGGGAATCTCATGGCCTAATTTGTACATAACATTAGCCATCATAGGCAATAGGGTGTCACTTTGCTCCACACGTGTTCTAGAATTAAAGGCAATATGGAGTCAGTCTTTTCATGTTCTAAATATGCTTTTACAGGAAACTCATCATCATCACCATCCTCGGGACTAAGTTGCTATTAATCTCTGACCCAGGCATGGAGTGTCTTCTATCTCTGTCAGTGATGTCAGGGCAAATAACTTGTTAGCTTGCCGGTTAGTTTCAGAGTTCTTTATGCCTACCTCATACAAAATTACATAGTAGTTTCAAACTCATTATTTTAAAATCAATGCCTACTAAGATGTGCTAACAAGTACTTTTTGGTACCAGGGATTGAACCCAGGGACACTTAAACAGTGAACCACATCCTTATCCCTTCTTTTTTATTTTGACACAGGGTCTTGCTAAGTTATTTAGAGCCTCACTAAGTTGCTGAGGCTGGCTTCTAACCTGCCATCCTCCAGCATCAGCCTCCCTACCCACTGGGGTTATACATGTGCATCACTGCACCCAGCTGCAGACAAGTTTTTAAGATACACATATTGAGTTAAAGTCCAAAGCAACTTTCTGGTGAGCTTTATTTTGAATGATGGAGTTAATTTTTAATACATAATTGTATAATATTTTATGGCATTTTGTACTTGTACAAAATAAAATATGTGACTGTTATACCTTTCAAAAATGAAAAGCCTTAACAGTATACATTATGCTTATGTATTTATATCAAGAGGGAGAGGGAAACAGTGTCTTTCCTTGTCAATGATGGTAACAGGGGAAGAGACTTCAAAGGATCATGCATCCTATGTAGGACAAAATCAATCTCAAATTGAGCTGTTCTCTGGAGTGTTGATTCTGCCCTTGGAAGAGACATAAGATACATGAGCTATATACTGTTGTCCTCTTTAGCATAATAAAGATCAGCCAAAGGCCAGAGCCATTATAACTGTTCCAGTAAAAATAAGAAAATGTAGCAAGTTGAGTCCCAACAACTGCAAAGGCTCAAAGTACTGAAAATATGGGAAGCTTAAGAATCCCAGAAAGACGGAGCCAAGTAAGAAGAATATTTTCCTCCCCAAACCCTTCTCTTTCCAGGATGATAATATATTTTAGATGTAAGGATCCATATCCATAATATGATATCTTAGATTGCTCTGTCCTATGTTTTATGGAATTTGGCAGGGCATGCAACTGTATTCTGACTGATCATTCAACTTCATTATTGCAATAGGGATGTCAAGGGTAGAATCAAATAAACAGCTAACAGAAGTGGTTTCATTCAGTTTGTCACTCTAAGACCTATGTTAGTAGTTGGCACCAGAACAGACACTAGACTTCTTCCTACTGAATGACTGAGTTAATTTGCATTTGCTTTGAATAAGAGAATTTCACGTGGCAATGGGTGGAAATTGTTCCAGTTATATTAACCCTGCCTGGAGCCAGAGGTATCTTATTTATAACAGACATGCACACTTTACTATTGTAATAGCAAATGTTGGCTTCTTTGCATAACAACACAATTCTGCTAGGTAGCATTGTCAGTTAAATTCACATATAACCAGATTTCCTAAAAGAAATACCTTTCCTATCCAAAGTGAGGCATTAAGTGGTGTATATCAAAATTCTGTGAAATGGTCTGTTTGAATATTTACAATATTTATCTATTGTTGGCATTTTATACTGAATTTTCCTTACAAAATCGATTATTTTGGCATTCAATCATGCAAAACAGTAGTCTTTGACAATAAAATAATTCACTATATTAAGATAGATAGCATTGTAATAAGGAATAAGAAGGAAAGAAGTTACAATAAAAAATATTGCCTAGAGAAAGTTTTATTGAAGACTGTACACTCCGAGCACATAAATACTTGAATAGTTCCCTAGTACTGTGACACACACACACACACACACACACACACACACCTCAGATCATGCTCTCTTGGTCGAAGACATTCTTCATTTTTTTTTTAAGAAACAAAATCTTCTCTCTTATGAATGCATGAATATCTTTTATTTCTTAGTGGAAAACAATTATATTTTTTATTATCTTGAGGTTTCTTGTACTGGAGGTTAATATTTTTGTTTACATTATGTATACACAGCCTTTTCAGTTTAGAAGTTTGATAATAACAGTTAATGAAAGCATCAGTGCCACTCATTGGTGGAAATCCAAGCTCTGAGATTTGGAGACTCATGATCCGTTGTGTACCTGGTGACTGTGGAAGGAGATGTTCTGTGGAGACACAAACTGTAGGAAGTAAGGTATGCATCTGAGGCTCTTGTGCATCCGAAGGAGTAAGAGATGGTTGTGATAAATATCCTACCTCATTTTAACCGTAGCTTCACCTTGCAGCGTAGATGATTTAATCCCCAATTTACAAAGAAGAAACTGAGACTTAGGGAAATTTAATATTTATTCAAAGTCTATATGAAAATTAGATAAGCCATTATTTAAAACCCAAGTCCCATATCCTTTTCACTGGGTCAGAGCACTTTCACAAAGCCATCAATAAGTCCTAAACATGTAACAAAAGACACAGAGTTGGTGTCTTTAAAGAAATCTTATATTTAATGCTGCTACACGTAAGTTATTGGGTTATTTTCTACTTAATCATACTTCAAAGAATGTTACATAGTAAGTTTCAAGCAGTACTATGAATTATAATAAATTCACAGAAATATTAAGTCACATAATTTTAGGCTTCTTCACAGTGAGAATTCTCATTGTCCACAGGGACTGTTTGGTCTTGTTCAGAGTAGTTTAGATACTTTTATTTTTGACATATTTGTCTATTTTTATTTATTATGCTTTTTAAATATTGAGTGATTTAGAAAGGGGATGCATTGATTTCCTTAAGTAAAATAAATTACAGCAGTAAATCTACTACACCTACACACACATGGACATTATGTCAACAGAGAGGTGCTAATTCTTACTGTTTTAATTCCAGCGTCAAAGCTTGTAAATGGAAGAATTGCACATGAGAGAGTATCAAATAGAAACAGGGACGTTTTACCATGCTCCAAAGATCTCCCAGTCACCCCCACCTTCACTTGTGGCCACCAATTCAACTGTGCACTTCAAATGAGTTCATTGCAAGGTAATAGTGATTACTGATTTTCTTGATTCCTCCATACTTTTGCAATGAGGTTTCATTAATAAACACTGTGAAGGGTATGAAATATGTGATTATATGTTATTTTGTACCTTCCATTTCTATTTAATGGTTTTACCATAAAAAAATAATAAAAGTTTGAGTTGGTCATATGTTTAACCAGGTTTAAACATTGAACGACCTTCACATGCATTGAAGAATCGCATTATCCCACTGAAATGTTTTGTTTCTAAGTATCGGTTTAAAAATTAATTGAATGCAAATTTTAACAATACAAAAAGAAAGTTGTAAATTTCAGAGTGTCAGCCTAGTGAGGACCTAGATAAATTCTGGATTTGGTTGTATTACTCATTTAAGGAATGTTGTTTTTTTCTAGAGAAAGTGGGTTCTGATTATGTGAATATCTAACAGTATTACAGGGCAATGCATGATATCCTGCATATATATATATACTTATACAGTGATGAATAATGCTTTAAGAAAATTTATAAGTCCTACTTCCTACAGATAATTAAAAGAGAAATACTATTATAAAATTTACAAAAGAATAAATGTGTATGGTATGCAGGATGAACAAGTGTAAAGACTCCCCAAATTTTGAGAGATACTACTGTAGTTTAAGATCCCATTTCATTTGTAGAATATGAGAATAATAAGATAACATGATAAAGAGCATAAAATGCTATACTTAAAGGTTCTTTCTTTTAAGAGAGAAGGACAGTGAGAGAGAGAGAGAGAGACAGAATCTATTTTTATTGAGTTTTTCACAAGGCTTTCATTGCTCCAACACTTAGTTGTGTACATCGGTGCTGGGGTTTGAACCCATGTACTTGCATATGCCAGGCAAGCACCGTAACTGCCAAGCCACAGCTCCCGCCCCTACTTAAAGGTTTTGATTCAATTTCTGGAAATAGTTTTGCAAGCTATTCTGGTCATGGTTTTTTGAATACTCTTTAGCATCAATTTCCTCATGGGTATAAAGAAACTTATTTATAGAATTACTATTAGGAAATAACATACTATGTAATACGATGGTGATAATGAGTGAAAACTATCACTAGAAGAAAATTAATCTCTGTGTTAGCAAAAGAAAGTTAATTGACATGCCAAAGGTCATGCTCTTAATTAGAAATGGAATCTCAACCCCGTAGCACATCATAATTCTGTCGTTTCTGCTTCTAGCTTTATTGATTTTATAATCTGGCATGGTTTTAGTCTCTCTTTTCAACCCTTCACTCCATCAGAAGTGAAATTTCATACAGGCTGTAATATTTTCAAACGTGTGTTTTGCTACCACTGATTTTGATCCTGGCTTAGCCTATTTATATTAGCAACCAAACTGGTCTCCCAAACTACATTATCTGTTTTTCAAGCAATTTTTCATGTTGTTTCTAAGTTATTTTTGTTAAAGTGTAGGTTTTAAACTAAAAAGTTCCTTTTCAAATATCAGCAGCATTTATATACATACAATCACATCATGCACAAAATTCCTTTCTTGACACTGAAGGCTGTGTATAACACAGAACCTGTTCCATATAGGTACTTATCTCACCCTTTCTCACTTAGGCTTATCCCCGTGTGTCAAATGGATTCTCTGTTTTTCTCTTAGTGGGGCCATCCTTATGTGGGTTGCTTTATCTGTGAGTCATATCTGAAGTATTTTATTGATAGAAACACTGTTTAAGTTTAAAATAAATAAATAATAAATGTCACACACTTTAATCTTGGCAGTTTGGGTGACTGAGGCAGGAAGATCACAAATTCCAAGCCAGCCTCAGCAACTTGGCAAAACCCCATCTCAAACAACAACAAAAATGAGCTTGGGATATGGCTTAGTGATTGAACACCCCTGAACCCCTGAGTTTAATCCCTGATTTCAAAATGTAAATAAATAAAGTCTACGTCTTTTCAACAGTTCTCCAACTGAGTTTATTTATCATAGTGCATGAATGCAACATGTTTTAATAAATGTATTCCCTATTCCTCAGTTTTGTCTTTAATTTTATTCCAGATTTGCCCCTTACTAGCCAAGTGACCTTGGGCAAATCACTTAATTTTCTGAATCCACTTTCACATTCTGTTCAAGGTGAATATTAATTCCTGCTTCAGCCAACTTATAGAATTATCATGAGGATCAAGTGAAATAATTATGAGAAACTACATAATGCTATTGTCTTGTCAAGGTAATAAAGAGCTTGGATTTGAAGAGGAAAGGGTCTAGAATCTAGTGTCATTATAATATTCAGCCAAGGAAGTTCATGGTGTTAAATGAGACTGGATGAAAACTGGGTCTAAATCTAACCTATCACTTCCCAGAATAATTACTAATCACACAGAGGGCACATTATTCAATAGTGCATTGTATTTAAGGTTCTGAACACAGTATTTATTGAAAGAAATATTGAATAAGCAAAATTCCTGTGCTTTAGAAGGAATCAAAGACTAGCAGCAACCATACCAATAATGTAGGTTATTTCAATTAATATAAAAGTTCCTAGCATGTCTGAACACCTACTTTGTTTCTTCCAGTTGGGTTTCACTTTATATACAAAATTACACACACAATAACGACATTTTGACTTCTGATTCCTGAGGAATTTGAATATTAAATTATTTATGTTACTTTTAAAGTTGTGTTATTGTATGTATATGTAGACAGCACGTGAGAAGCATGATGTCCCCTTCTAATGGCATTCAGATGGCCACTGGTATTAGAGTGCAATTATTTTCTATAAAATATTTAGTACCAATGTGTTACATTTTAAATAATTTAAGAGATTATTGAGGACAAACAAATGATAATGGTGGTGACATGGTTAATAGGGTAAAGGTAAACAAGACAGAATGTTGGTTAAAACCCAGAAATGCTCTGGCTGTCAGTTCCTCCTGTTTGAATATTTTACTGGGAGAAGATTTTCAATTGTGCCAACTAATGATGACATCTTTTGGAACAATCAAAGATTATGTATGAGGTCTTCTGGATATTTCTAAAGTTGGAATATACTGATGAAAAACATTTCACATTTCACATAGTAAGAATGCTGACTAAATTTTTCAAAGACTTTGTGTTATGTTTAGTAAATATAAAACAGCACTACAATTGTACAGCAAAACAAAGATGCCTAAGAAAAAATAAGAAATAACCCATGGCTATTTGAAAAAAATAAATGGAATTGAAATTTCCCTTACCCACAGGACAGCTTTTTGCTATCAGAACGGTGGGTAACTGTCTAATAAAACATCTTGATTAGGCATAGATTTGACTATATAATTTATAAAGAAATGTACCAACATTTAGGAAAAAATAGTTTTCTTATTCCAAAGAAATTACATGTGAAATATGCAGTAATAACAACATGGCAACTCAGTGAAAGAAAATAAGAGCAAGGAAATAAAATATTTGTATAACTATGAAAAATAAAGGCACTGCTGAAATTAATTATAAGGACCAGTTCCTGGGTGTTGTATATCATAGTCTGATCTCAATTAAAAAGAGATTAGAATATGTTGAATAGCACTCTCTTGTTTTTATGTTTCATTGTAAACTGTAAAACTGATAACATTGATAGACAAATAACTTATAATATGGTAAGACACTAATTTTCAATATATTGATGATAATGTATATGATAAATTTAAATATTTCATAGTAATTTCTGTAATAATGATGGTTTATCATATTAACCCACTGCAGTGTTTAAATGATAATAAATTAATTATTCACTTATAAATCAATTTAAAACAGTGCCAGTTCATATTTTCCCTGAGATTACTTTTAATAATAGCTTTTTCAATGATTTTTAACCTTTGAGGAAATGTTGAATAATTTTGTGTTTTTTGATCAATGCAAGCTATACACATAATTAGCGCTGGAACTTTTAACCCAACTATCCCACTGCCTAGGATCTTCCCAAGAGAGCTAATATCAGCACATTATCAAGATACAGCTCCTTCAATGTTTATAGCAGCTCAATTTACTATAGTTAAACTATGGGACCAACCCAGATCCCCTCATTTGATGAGTGGATTGAAAAACTTTGGTACATATATTCAATGGAATACTACTCAGCTATTAGGAAAAAAAATGATATTATGGCATTTGCAGCCAAATGGATGGAGGTGGAAAAAATAATGCTAAGTGAAGTATCCCAAACTCAGAGACTCAAGGGCCGAATGTTTTCTCTCATTTGCAGAAGCTAGAATATAAGCAGAAACAGAATGATAGATGACTAACCTAACAATCACCTCAAAATGTATGAATTTTTACACAATCGTGGGGAATCTTGCCTAGGATGCTGGGGGACATAGGGAGGGGGACAAAAAGCAGGGAAAAGAATAGGAAGGATATCAAGGAGACCGGAGGGAAGTAGTACTGGGGAATCTAATAAGAGGAGAACCCCCGACTTTCATGAGAAGTCCAATTAACCTGGGGTTTAAGTAGTGGGAAACAGGGAACCATGAGGAACCCAAGGGGGGAAACCATGGAATGACACTAGCCCTGGATTGTTCTGTCATTATACTTTTGTTCTTGATTGTTTGATGATGAATCCCTCCTAATTGTAAGACCATATTTAATGAATAAAATTTTTAAAAAGCTGTACATATAAGAGAAAATATCATACTGAACCCCAATAATATGTACAATTAGCATGTTGATCAAACAGAAAAAATAAAGAAAATCATTTATCATTGTCACATAGTTGGAGATGTTGTTGAATTACAGTCAAGAAATAAAATGCTTTTAAATAAATATGTAATAACCTATTACTTTGAAGAATTTACTCAAAAATTTTGCAAGCTCATCAACAGAACACTCACGTATGTGCAATATAATACAGCCATCTTTTGCTTATGTATAAATATAAGCAGACACTTATATATATAGAATTTTAAATTTACATTCATTTTGAAGGAATATTGCCGCAGTAGAAGAATAAAGCTTATTTTATTTCAAAATTCATTACTATGATTCAGAGTTTCAAATCTGTAAACCATAGTGATGCTATTTGGAATCTATCCATGGTCTACAAATTTTAATTGGCTGTCCAATGTTAAATGTGACCAAAGTTTTGGACTTTCTTCACTTATGTAATAGTCCACCTGACTAAGCATATATAAATTATGAGATATGTATTACATCCAAGACCTATTTTCCAGAGAAATTATTGATGATAATTTTTATTTGTTCTTTTCTTAGGTATATATGTTTAAGAATAAATATTGACATAATTATAAAAGCAAATTTTTACATGTTGTAAAACTCTACTAGATCTGAGCATGTTATGGATTCTTGTGTCTTATGATAATTTACATACAATAACCCTCCCCACTTTCTGTGCTTTGTGCATATTTTCTTTGTTAATTTGGCATTATGCAATATGTTCATTGTAATACCTAAACATTTTAAGTTTATCACCATATAAAATCAAGCCTGACATGCTTTAGAAGACCGACAGACCTCTCTTGCTTACTCTAATATATTTCTTTCACCTCACTCAGCAGTAGTTATATCTGATTATCAAGAACCACAATGTAAATGTAAAAAATAGAAAAAGGAATAATGATACTGGTGTAAATTCAGGTGGAGATGTTTATTGGACTTGTTGCTCTTGGGCCAATTTCACCTGCGCCGCCATAATGAGGGTGGGCATGGGTAGTGAGGGCAGGCCAGGATGGCAGGCAGGGAAAATGTCATTGGACCTTTGCCAGGCAGCTGGTTTTGCTGGCTAAATGGAAGTTCATGATGGGGTTGGTCCTTTAGAGACTGGCTGGTGGATCCATCAATCCACTGGAGCTTGTCCACCAGCATCCCGATTGGCTGATCTTTTTGCGGGCAAGCTGCCCTTTGCCCTGCCCCTTAGCCAGCAGGCATGGCCTCAGTGTTTTGACTGAAGCCACGCTCCCAGCCAGCCAAATAGTAATCATGCCTGGAGTGCCTCTGTACATAAACATGTAGCAATCCAACTAAAATGCTAGTTAAAGGTCACAAATATTCAGTTAGGAGGAATAGATTATTTTAAGACCTATTATAGAGTATGGTGACTAAAGGTAACAGAAATATTTTATACAAACATACATACATCATAGTATCACTTTGCATACCATAAACACATGCTGTTATAATTTTTAATTTTTAATAATAAAAATAATAAATAATATGAATTCCTAATTTTTTATGTAGTTCCTTAATATTTTCAAAATACTTATACACACTGAACTGATTCATAATAATGAAGTAGATAGCATAGGCCATTTCTTTATTGTAGTAAAATATTTATAACACAAGTTACTCTCCTAACCATGTTCCAGTACACAGTCCAATGACATTTGTTTCACAATATATAATGCGAAACAGTTAGTGTATTCTACATCTCCACAACTCTTTTCTCCTTGCAAAACTGAAACTATATAATCAATAAGAACACACCCTCTACCCACTTCTCCTCAAAATCACCATTCCACCTTCTGTTTTGGATTTTAATTAATTTTAAGTACCTCATATAAGTGATGTAATTATTATACTGCTATAAGTGGCATTCCTGTGATTGGCTTAATATCACTTAATATGCCTTCAAGGGTAATCCATGTTGTAACATGTCAGAATTTTCTTCCTTTGCAAGAATGCAAAATATGCTTTTGTAAGTACATACCATATTTTGCTTATCTTTTCATCTATCAATCAGATGCTTCAATTATTTCCACGTTAGCTAATGTCAATAATACTTCTACAAACATGGGTGTACACATATTTTTGAGACTCTATTCTCAATTATTTTCATGATGAATGCAGGAGATTGCTGAACCCTGTTTTTAATTATGTGAAGAACTGGTATTATTTTCTACAGTAGCTTTTCTACTTTAAATTTCCACCAACCATTAACAATAGTTCCAATTTCTCCACATCCTCCCTGACATTTTCTTTTTTGGTATTGTTTTTCATAAAAGCTTTTATACTGGGTGTGAGATGGTATCTCATGGTAGATTTGATTTGCAGTTCCCTGTTGGGTACTGATATTGAGTAGGCTTTCATGTGCTTATTGACCTTTCCCCCCATTTCATAGATAAGCATGGTGGAGATTGATAATATTAAATGGTTTGTTCAACATCACTAAGAACAAAAAATAAAAGAAGGGAACTTAACATACTTTTTCTTTTAACACCAATAGTTATAATTATAAATTTACTAACACAAGGAAGGATAATACGAATAGCAACTTTTGATAGTATTCGTGTGCTTGTTTCACTTTAAAAATAAATTCCAATGTCTGGTTTTAAGATATGGTTTTAGACAATACCAATGAATATCTTCATAATTGAAATAATAACAAAAAATTCTAGTGTATATAAAAACTGAGTGAAATGAAATATATGGGCAGGATGCAAAATAAATGAAAACCAAATTACAAAATTAAAATCAAGATGCTCCTGATAAACCTGATTGTAGCATATATTAACCCTTTAAATGGAATTGTTCATAGGAAAATAGGTAGGTAGATTGATTGATTGATTGATTGATAGACATACTGACCTAGTCAGTAGTGAACAAGGAGAGCTGCTAACTTTGGTCCTGGTGTTTCTTAAGATAATATCAGTTTGCTTTCTTCACTGGTACACATCTATCATTCCATCTATTACTCAGGTGTTCTAGGTTTCAATTGACTGACATACTTAAACTCCATAATTTACCAGAGGGTAACCAACATTTCCATTGAAAATCATTCAATCTAGAAAGGAAGAAATAGGGGGTATCTCAATATCTGATTTGAAATTATACTACAGAGCCATAGTAGTAAAAACAGCTTGGTATTCGTTTCAAAACAGAACCGAAGATCAGTGGAACAGAATAGAAGATCCGGAGACAAACCCCCATATCTTTAACTATTTGATATTTGATAAAGGGGGCAAAAGCATAGTCTGGAAGAAAGACAACCTGTTCAACAAATGGTGCTGGACAAACTGGACAGCCACATGTAAACAACTGAAGCTAGATCCTTATCTTTCACCCTGCACAAAAATTAAATCAAAATGCATCAAAGACCTGGATATTAAACCAACAACTTTTAACTTACTAGAAAAAGAAGTAGGGTCATCACTACACCGTATAGGAGTCGGCAGCTACTTCCTTAACAAAACTCCCATGGCTCATGCGGTAAAATCAAGAATAAATGAATGGGATGCAATGAAACTAAAAAGCTTTTGCACAGCTAAAGATCTAGTCAAGAGCATCAAGAGAGAACCTACAGAATGGGAGAAAACCTTTGCCTGCTACACCTTGGACAGAGGGCTAATATCCAGAATATACAGGGAACTAAAGAAACTAAACTCCAAACACACAAATAATCCAATCAACAAATGGGCTAATGATCTCAAAAGGAACTTCTCTCCAGTGGAAGTTCAGAAAGCCCACAAATATATGAGAAAATGCTCCACATCATTAGCTATAAGGGAAATACAAATCAAAACCTCAATGAGATACCACCTCACTCCTGTTAGAGTGGCAAAAATGAAGAATACAAACAAGGACAGATGCTGGAGGGGCTGTGGGAAAAGAGGAACACTGTTACACTGCTGGTGGGACTGCAAACTGGTTCAGCCACTATGGAAAGCAATGTGGAGAATCCTCAAAAAATTAAGGATGGAACCACCTTATGACCCAGCTATCCCACT
>PVKS010033173.1:0-21942 GCA_004027875.1 Aplodontia rufa
CATATATACTATGGAATACTACTCGGCCATCAGAGAAGACGATATTATAGCTTTCGAAGTCAACTGGATGGAAATGGACAGAATTATGCTTAGTGAAGTCTCCCAAGTTCAGAGACTTAAGGACCGAATGGTTTCTCTCATCTATTGATACTAGAATTTATGTTGAAGCAGTAGGACAGACGGCTGACCTAACAAAGCCTCAAATTGAATGACTTTCAGTGCAACAGGGGTGAAAGCTCCCTAGGTAACTTGGAGGTGTAGGGAAGGGTATGGGGAGGGGGGAGGGTATATGAAGAACTCATAGGAGTCTGGTGATTGGGAAGATGGCGGAACCATCCCAGAAGCCGATGTTATTCCTACACTAGATACCCATTTAACGCATGAGTTTTTCTGGGGGAAACGGCAATAGAAGAAACCCATAGTAGCTTATCTGTGCGTTAGCATCACCCCTGGTTAACAAAGTTTACACATATTGATTGCTACTGTTTTGACAATGTTTCCCCGTCTTCTGTATCCTGTATCGCTATATACTTCTAATAAATGTGAAAAAAAATAAAAAACACCATAAATCAAATGAACTTAACAGGCATCTACAGAATATTCCACCTCAGATTCACATAATATACCTTTTTCTCAGCAGCACATGGATTGTTCTCCAAAATAGATCATATTTTGGTTCACAAAGGAAACCTCAGAAAATATAAAAAGTAGATATTATTCCATGTATCCTATCAGACCATGATGCCATCACCCTAATAATTAATACCAAAAACTGTGGCACAAAACACACATATATGTGGAGATTGAATAACACCCTATTAAATGAAGAATAGATCCAAGAAGACATGAGAACAATAATTACGGAATTCTTGGAATACAATGAAAATAAAGACACAACATATCGAAACATCTGGGACAGCATGAAAGAATTCTTAAGGGGAAAATTTATAGCACTGACTGTCTACATTAAAAATCAGGAGTGATCCCTAACAAATAAGCTTATGTTCCAACTTAAATCTCTACAAAAAGAAGAACAGTCTAATTCCAAAGCCAGCAGAAGACTGGAAGTAATTAAGATCAAAGCTGAAATCAAAGAAATGGAGAAGAGAAAAACAATAAAAAGAATTGATGAAACAAAGAGCTGGTTCTTTGAAAAAAATAAACAAAATTGACAGACCCCTAACTAATCTAACTAAAAGGAGAGAATCAAAGCAAATCAACAAAATCACCAATAAAAAGGGATGATCATCACTACCTCCTTGGAATAAAACAGATTATCAGAACATATTTTGAAAAGCTCTACTCCTCTAAATCATACAATCTGGATGACATGGACAAATTTCTAGATGCATGCAATATCTCCAAATTGACAAAGGATGACACTGAAATCCTAAACAGACTGAAAACAGGCACCAGAATCCATACAGTAATAAAAAGTCTTCCAAAGAAGAAATGCCCAGAACTTGATGGATTCTCTGCAGAGTTTTACCACACCTTTGAAGATGAGCTAACACCTCTCCTTATAAAGCTATTTCAAGAAATTGATAAAGAGGGAACTCTCCCGAACACTTTTTATGAAGCAACCATAACTCTGATACCAAAAAGAACACGTTGTAAAAAGAAAACTACAGATCAATAACCCTCATGAATATCAATGCAAAAATTCCTTAATAAGATTCTTGCAAACTGCATTCAAAAACACATCAAGAAAAAAATTCATCATGGTCATGTGGGCTTCATTCCAGGTATGCAAGGCTGGTTCAACATAGGCAAATCAATAAATGTGATTCATCACTTAAACAGAATTAAGGACAAAAATCATATGATCATCTCAATAGATGTAGGAAAGGGCTTTGATAAAATCCGGCACCCATTTATGCTCAAAACTCTAGAGAAAATAGAGATCAAAGAACTTATCTTAACTTTATAAAGGCCATATATGCCAAACCCTCAGCTATTATAATGCTAAATGGAGAAAGGTTGAAGAAGACAATGTTGCCCACTTTCACCACTTTTATTCGATATAGTCCTCAAGACTGTGACTGGAGAAATAAAGCAAGAGGAAGAAATCAAAAGGATAAGAATACAAAGGGAGGAAGTCACACTATCCTTTTTTGCTGATGACATAATCCTGTATCTGGAAGATCCAAAAATCTCCACCAGAAAATTGCTGGAGCTAATAAATATATTTGGTAAATAGCAGGTTACAAGATCAACACCCATAAATCAATAGCTTTCCTATACGCCAACAATATTAGGGCAGAAGAAGAAATTAGGAAATCGGTCTCTTTCACAATATCCTCTAAAAGAATAAAATACTTGGGAATTAATCTACCAAGAGAAGTAAAAGACCTCTACAAGGAAAATTATTGAACACTGAAAACAGAAATTGCAGAAGACCTGAAATGATGAAAAGATGTTCCATGCTCTTGGTTAGGCAGAAATAATATAATTAACATGGCCATTCTGCCAAATGCACTCTATAGATTCAATGCAATCCCCATCAAGATACCAGATATTGTAGATATTGATAAAGCAATTCTCAAATTCATATTGAACAATAAGAAATCCAGAAGAGCCAAAACATTACTAAGCAAGAAAAATGAAACAGGTGGTTTTTGCATTACCAGATCTAAAATTATACTATAAAATTGTAGTATTAATAACAGCATTTTACTGGTATCAAAATAGGGATGAAGACCAATAGAATAGAATAGAAGACTGAGACAAACCCACAAATCTTTAAATATTTGATCTTTGACAAGGTGGTCAAAATACAACATGGAGGAAGAGACAGATTATTCAATAATTGGTGCTGGACAGACTGGACAGTCACTTGCAGAAAATTGAAATTAGATCCTTATCTCTCATCTTGCACAAAAATCAAATCTAAATGAATCAAGGAATTAGGAATTAAACTAGCTACCATGAAAATGCTAGAAGAAAAATTAGGACTATCAGTCCAGCACATGGGAGTTGGGAACGACTTCCTTAACAAGACTCCTAAAATGAAAGAAGTACAGTCTAAAATCAATGAGTTAAATTAAAAAGTTTCTGTACAGCAAAGGAAATAATCAAAGCAGTCAAGAGACAACCTATAGAATGGGAGAATCATGGCCTGTGATCCCTCTGATAGGGGACTGATATCCAAAATTTACAAAAAAACTCATAAAACTCAAGTCTCAAAAACAAAAACACAAACAATCCAATCAATAAATGGGCCAGAGAGCTAAACAGAAACTTCTCAACAGAGGACATTGAGCAAGCCAATGAATACATGAGAAAGTGTTCAAAATCATTGGCAATCAGAGAAATGCAAATCAAAACTACCTTAACATTTCAACTCACTCCAGTCAGACTGGCAAAGATGAAGAATACAAATAATAACAAATGCTGGAGGGGTTGTGGGGAGATAGGAATACTAGCACACTCTTAGTGGAATTGCAGACTGGTCCAGCCGTTCTGGAAAGCAGTGTGGAGACTCCTCAAAAAATTAGGCTTGGATCTACCATATGACCCAGGTTTTTCTCTTCTGAGTATTTTCCCAGAGGAGTTAGAATCAGCATATCACAGTGACACAGCAAAATCCATATTCATAACAGTTCAGTTTGCAATAGCTAAATTATGGAACCAACCCAGATGCCCTCACTGGATTAATGGATCCAAAAGCTCTGGTATATATGTACAATGGAGTTCTACTCAGTTATTAGAAACAAGAATATTGGATCTATTGAAAGTAAATGGATGGCATAGGAACAAATCATGTTGAGCGAAGTTAGCCAAACCAGAGTCAAGGGCCGAATGGTTTCCATCATTTGTGGAGCCTGGACCTAAAGCAGGCTTTGGATTAATGTAGACAAACTCATGTATTATATCCAAAGAACAAAAATGCAAAATATTAATAGTTAGGAGATACAGTTGCAAGATACTTCATAAGATATTTGAACAAGCTATGCTGCATACCTGTTCAAAAACATAAATGTTTCATCCTATTGTCAAATATTTTGAAGAATAACAAGGAATGAGAGGAAGGGAGGAGAAGGGAAAATGATGGAACTGAGATAAAGCAAGGTAATTTCCAAGCAGTTATAAATATTGCTGTATATACTATATATATATACATAATTCTTATACCTATGAAGAACATTTATATATATATTAATATATATAATATATATTTATATATATTTAAATATATTAAAATGTTCTTCATAGGTATAAGAATTATGTCACTGTATTTGGATTTTTAAGGACAATATAGGACCCAGAAGAAAGGCAAGGTATCAGGGGACAGAAGGAGGGAAGTAGAAGGGTGGGGGAGATATTGAACAAATTGTATTGTTGATTTGTGTGCATCTAGGAATATGTGACAACTAATCCCCTCATTATATAAAACTGTAATACAATAACTATATATATATATATATATATATATATTATATATCATTAAGTCGGGGGCTGGAGTTGTGGCTCAGCGGTTATAGCACTTTCCTGGCATATGTGAGGACACGATTTGAAACCCCAGCACCATGGGCACAACAAAGTGTGGGAACAATATACATCAAATGGAAACTAAATAAAATTGATTCTATCTTTAAAAAAATTATTCTAAGTTAGTGCTTTACTTATTATCATGGTAAATTCTATTATTTTCCAAATTGCCTTCTAAATAAAATTGTATTAGTTAGGAGGCTCTGACTTATTTGTGTATTACCAAACAGAAGTTTTCTAATACTTAGATTAGAATTTTCTGTGTTCACAAATGAGATTGGCCTGAAATTTTCATTCTTGAAGACCCAGGTTTACTATCAAGATACTGCTAGCCTCAGACAATAAGTTGGGAGTGTTTCCTCTTTTTTTCTCTACTAATTGATGTAAGCTTAGTTAAATAATTTGATTTGTACAAAGAACCAACTGTTGATTTTACTTTCTCAACTGTAATTTCTCTTACCCTCATATTTCTTTTTTTTTCCTAAAGAGAGAGGGACAGTGAGAGAGAGAGAGAGAATCAAATTTAATTAGTTTTTCATGTGGCTTTCATTACTCCAAGACTTCATTGTGTACATGGTGCCAGGGTTAGAACTCACATACTCACATATGCAGGCAAGTGCTGTAACCATTGAGCCACTGCTCCAGCCCCTTACCCTCATTTTTCGATTGTATCTTCTCATTTTTTATTTACTTTCCTCTACTTCTTTAGGTTATTTCGTTGTTTTGGGCTTTTTAAGAAAGGGACATAGAACATTGATTTCTGAGTGCGTCAGTGAGGGTGTTTGTAGGAATGATTGACAAGTGCAATAGCAACTGAAGAAGAGACCCATCCCACGTGTGGGCAAGATGGTCCAATAGGTTGGAGGCTTGGAGGGAATAAAAGCAGGATCTTAGGAGTTCATCAGATTCTAGCTCCTTCTGGCTTGACCTGGATAACATGCTGATCCCTTTGTTCTGAGGCTTCCCATCCTGGACTGAGCAGCTACTCCTATTTGTTCCCCATCTTAGATGGAGGAATTCAGTTTTTATCATTAAGAATGGTGCTAGTTTTGTTTTGGGTGCATATATCCATAATTAGGCCCTACTCCTAAAGTGTCTACCATCTTCCCAAAACTGTAAGCTGGGAACCAGGCCTCTAACACATGAGGGACATTTAAGAGTCAATCTACAGCTATCTACATCTTCTTTTGTGTCTTTATCATAATATCTGCCGTGTTGGAAATGCCTTCTCCTCACTGTTTATCCAAATCCCCTCTGTACTTTAAGGCCTACTTAAGTCCTACTGTCTGTAGCCCATGCCATGCTGATCAATGCATTTATTCTTCCCTTGATGCTCAGCTCTGCTTGCTACAATGGTAGTATCATTTACTTTAAAATATATCTATTTCTAATTCACTTATGTGTTGTTTCCCTGAATTATAATGATGTATTATGATTATATAAATATACATCATAAAATATTTTTAGATCTTTTCCTCATTTAATTCTCAGGTGGTGACATACACCACAGAAAACTTCAGTTTAACATCCAGACCCTTGAAGGCCTGGAGTGGTGGCTTGGTGGTTACAGCACTTGCCCAGCATGCACAAGTACTCAGGTTCTGTAAGTTGTATGTCTTTTCTGTCAAACTTGAAAGATTGTGATGTATAACCTACTACCTCCACTTTATCCACCTCCCCTTTGAAGATAGTAACTCCCCCACCCATGTACGCCCACCTCTTTCCAAGGATCCCATCCAGTACCCAGCCATCTTCTTCCCGTGAACTTGAAATCACTACCACCTCGCCACATATGTGGCGACCCCCACCCCCATTCTCTCCCAGTCGCCACCTACTCCCTCTTTGCACCTGCCTCCACAGAATCATAGCCAATAGCACAGATGGTGCACCTGAGCACCTCCGATTAGGGCAAAGGTCAGTACTGTGTCAGGTTGGAGTTACAAACCCCTCACTTTCTTGTTAGGCATGCATTTTTCTTTCACCCTTTGGCCAAAGTAGAATTTCTGCCTTGCTCACCCACACCTGACCATGTGTTTGATTTCATTTATAACAGTTCAAATCCCAACACCTATGTACACAACTAAGTGTCAGAGCAACAAAAGCCATGTGAAAAACTCACTAAAAATTGATTCTCTCTCTCTCTCTCTCACTGTCCTTCTCTCTTTAAAAGAAAAAACAACAGACTCTTGAAATGAGAGCTTTGAAATTTTAGGAAGTATATTTAGTCTTAGTCTTGTTTTTTCATCTGTGAAATGAGAAAATATAATTCATTTTTATCTGTGCTGTGAATATTAAGCATGAATATGTAGATAAATAACCTGGAAAATGCCTGACTTCTGATAACTACTCAATAAATATTAGCTTCATTTCTTCCCATCCTCTCAACAATTCAATGAGAATGTCACCAAAACATATTATCATATGCTGTTTATAGCATCCCAAAGCAATAATCATATTTATGTTAACTCTGATCAATAGAGTCAAATTTTATAGATGAAGAAATAGAGACTCAGAGAATTAAAGTAATTGCAAAATTAACTGTGGTGTATCTTTGCAATGGCATTCTTTCCATCTACTAAAAAGAATGAACTCAAGGCCTTCACACATAAACAGATGGAAATGAAAAAAATTATCCAAGTGAAATTGAACAAGCTCGGAGACTCAAAGAGCGAATGTTTTTTGTCATATATGGAAACTAGAGCAAAAGTAAGGAGAAGGTGAAAGATAATCAAGTTTTATATTAGACTCATCTCTTTTGTGATCTGGAGGAACTTTAGTTACGTGAAGGGGATGAGGAGGAGAGAAGGGGGTTAAAATACTGTATGGTATACTTTACTCCTCATGAAGGCATATAAAACTAGAAAAATAAAAAAATAAATGTATATGCATATATACATTTATAACTGTAATCCAGGGGTAATGCAGTGGAGATATGTGAGACCAGAAAGTGGCTGAGGCGGCAGGAATCCTGGGTAAGGACCAGGTTCAACTTATATTATTATATTGTGTGCATTATGAATGTATAATAATGAATCACTTCACTGGGTAAGACTACAATGTACCTATAAAAAATGAGAGAGAATAAGAAAGATTGCTAACTACAAATCTGGTATCTTCTCACATCAATATATTTACCTATATATACTATAAACATATATACACTATGGTAAATTGGTGTATATTCATTTATTTATATTTTATACATACATCTAAACAATAAGGTCCCTTAATTAATAATAATATAAAATAATTTTAATATGAAATTACTAGTTCATGCTCAATTTTCCCCAAGTTTCTTAAAGTCTTTTATTGTTTCTTTGTTTAAATAAAATCCAAATATAAATCTAAACATTGTAATTGGTTGATATATAAGTCAAATTTGACAAAATCCATAGCCCACGTCTTTTGGGGGCATTATCTCACAATATTTTTGATAAATACAGTGGGCAAGCAAGTCATATGTCCTGTATTCCCACAATTCACAATTCAGACCTGCTGATTGCATTGTATGGTATCAATTCCATTGCCTTTGCTAGGAAATGTAGTTAGTTCTAGTGAATGGTGACTGTGTTGAATTCAAGTTCTGTTCTGGCAATTATACTTCATGGATGGTGAGGTACAATTATATCAGAACACACATACAATGGTTGTCTCCCTTTGGTGACTTTGAAGCGCCCAAGTAACAAGAAACAACACTGTCTCCACAGTATCCAGTGCTCCTCTTCCTCTAGATTTGCTATTTAATTATCAATTGTGAAATAATCATGTTTGGTTTTATCATTTTTTTATTATTTTTAAGATAGAGGGACAGTGAGAGAGAGAGAAAGAGAGAATCAATTTTATTAATTTTTCATGTGATTTGTGTTGCTCTGACACTTGGTTGTGTATGTGGTGATGAGGTTCAAAGCTGCATCCTCATGCATGCCAGGGAGGCCTCACAACTGCTGAGCCACCGCTCCATCCCACTATCATTTGTTTATTGCTTGAAACACTTCTATAATGAAAGATTCCCCTGATCAATTATTTGGTTCAGGTAAATTTCATATAAGAGAGCAAGGACCTATGTACCACAGTACTTTAAGCAGTGTTTTTTTATGGTCTTCAGTTTAACAAATTATCAACTAAATTCTATGAAACCACTAGAGGAGAATCTACTGATCACAGTGGCCCATCTTATTTCAGGTGCCTGAGAGCTAACTGATCAGACCACACAAGATTATGTTTTTGTTAATTCCCTCCTACTTTATCTAGATTCTCATTATCCTTTATTTGTCTCTTTTTCTCCTTGCTCAGCCTCATTTCCACAGCAATTCTGAATAACTATACTTCTGCACTATTGAACAATTACTGGTTACTGATATCCTCTACCCTAATCCATCTTCAGTTTTCCTCTTTGCATTTTTTTTGTACTTCTTCACTTTAACAATTGCTTTTTAATGTTTGCTGGGAATGTCTCCATATCAGTTCACAGAGAAAGTCTCCATCTGCACTATAAACAATTATGGATTGATTATACTTGTATATACACATCTACATATCTTGCATATGTATCTTTGGGATAAATTTCCAGAAAAAAGATTTCTGCATCTAAGTATATATGCATATAAGTTTTATTAGATATAGAAAAATTTCCCTGTGTATGCTTTGTGGAATTTTTTTCATTCTCATAAACATATTAATGTTTATTTTGCCATAACTTCCAATCAGTGTAGTTTCCATTTATATTTCTCTTGTTCATGACCATCTAATATTTTCTCACGTTTAAGGATAAGTTTTAAACATTTTTGCCCATTTTTATAGAATTTTTAGTCGTTTTCCCTCTATTTTTATAAGTTGTTTGTAATATATGTTGTAGATGTCTCTTGTGATATATCGTTTATCTCTTCATTGTTTTGAATAATTTTTACCTTTTAAAGTTCTTTGTAGTTTACATAGTCAATGCATGTCTTTTTTCATATTGTGCCTGGATTTTGAATTAGTTCAAAATCTTATGCCTACATCCATGTTTTTTAATTTAGTTTCAGTTTTTGATATTTACATTTACCTTTCTCTTAAAGTTGGACTTTATTTTTGTTAGTGATATAAGAGTTTGATTTAATTTTTTATCAAGATTGCTGTACAGATTCTCCAACAGTTTTGAGAGCCCATATTTGCCCTGGTTATTTAAATCTATCATTTTGATATTTTAGTTTTCCAAATCCAGTAGGGTCAATTTTTGTTCTTTCTGTTCTATTTCTTTGGCCAGTCTTCAAGTACTTATCATTTTATTATAGCTGTTTCATAATTTATTTACTACCTATAGAGATTGTCTTTATCCATTACACTGCTGTGTAAGATGATGTGCCAATCACATAGGTAGAAAGCTCAATGTTGAGGAGAAAGAAAATTATAATTTGACACTTTTATCTATATGGCATTTCTAGTTCTCTGTACTCATGCTTTATCATCTGATTTTATTATTACATTATTTGTATTCAAAAGAATATCATTTACTAGTTATGATTACAATGTACTCTTAAATGTTATTTACACATACTATCAAATAAAAAGTATTTGCAACAGAAAGCAGCCTAATATAATAGAGGTTTCTTATGTTTGACAATTTGATATTATGTGTTCACAATGCAAATAAGAGTCCAAAGGCACATGTTAGTGGGACATAGGATATTAGTGCAAAATTACTACCAACTTAATGTAGCTGGGGTGAAATATTAACAGGCAGAACTTTAAGGGATCAATACAGTTGGACCTGATTTTGCATGCATATAGCTGTTACACTGTTGTAGATCACTTTATGATGTTTTTGCCTAAGTCATATGTTTATTTATGGTGGTTGAGGGAGTCTCACAGAAATCATCAGTTGAGTGAAATTGCTGCAGAAGTCTTCAACTTCACTCCATCTACCCCATGCACACAGCTTTGTATCACCATTAAAGTTGGAGGTTTTCTTTTAAACTTTGGAAAGTAGGACTAAAGGTGATACAAGGTTTGGGACACAGGTAGTATATTCTTACAATGTTGTTTTGCTTTTAATCATGAGTACAAATCTTTATACACAGGCCAGCTGTCACTTCAGTTGCAATCTTTTATTAGACTGTAAACTCTCAGAAGACTGTCTTCTTTAGGACACTGGATTGCCAGTGTCAGAAAGCTAATTTAAACTAGCTGAAGCTTAAAAAGAGTCCATTGCCAAATATTCCAGGGAAGTGAGGGAGGAGTAGACACTTTAGTAATGAAATTTCTTGCTTGAATTCATTTTGCACAAAATCCACTTGGCAGGCAAAATGGCTATCAGGAAGTTCAAACTCACATCATCCTCATTTAACAACTACAAAAGAAAATACTTTATTTCTCTGTTTTGCAAATCACTAAAAATGACTCTGTCTGACCTCCTTTGGTTCCAGCCCTCCTTTGGCTCCAGCCATTGTTACATGCCTACTCTGTGTCCTGAAAGGTCATCTCCCCAAGGATGAGAGGCTGCCAGGCACAAATAACAGGAACACTGCAAAGACTGAGTCAAATCTCAGTCTACCTTGTACCCACACAGATTGCCTTACCAGATTTTCAATCAATGGATGCCAGAGGAGCAAAGCAACATCTTTTAATCAATGAATTCTTTTAAGATGGTAAAAGATCAAGGCAATTTTCTAGAAAGAAAGAGGAAAATGGTGGATGAGAAAATTGGCAGGTAAGAGAGTTAATGTGCAGAGAAGGGAAGAAACTCAAAATAATGGAAAATAATATAATATTTGTCTTTGCTTTGTTTTATGTATTTCTATAGAGTCAATACAAATCTTGATGACTTCTTTCATAAGAGAATTTTTAAAGGGCATGTATGATTATTGTGACCACACTTAGACTTTACAAAATGTCAGGGAGTTGATCCAATTTTTCTCATAACTTGGTTATTGTTAGCTGTGGCATTTCAGTTACAGAGTTCAATAAATGCATGTGTTTTGATGGGCAACCCCCCGTGGTTTTGTGAACATCTGCTAAATAGAATTACTGGTGTTTTACACATGAAGATTCAGAAGATAATTAAATTGGAATGCCAATGTTATTTGACAATTATGGGCTAAAATTAGTAACCAAGCTTTTTACCTCCAATTGCATTATCCAAGGCTAGAACTCTACTACCTAATGGAAACTCTAACCAACACTGAGGAGGTAACACGGATGGCAACTGTGCCCTTCACTACATTGAGAGTTGCGTGCCCTCCAGGAGCCAGGACACAGGGGACACAAACACATGCACATTTGCAGTATCTCTCACACACATGCTTCTACAAAAATGAAGCATCACTAACTATTGGGAAGGTTGATTGCTATTTGGAGCTTCAAAGAGATAAGTCTCATTATACAACGTACAGCATTCTGCTGTCTTCTGTCTTGTTCACCTCTAGCTCTCCCTATTTTCCCTCCCTTGTGTCACAAATTGTTATGTGCATTTTGCTTTCCCTAAAATTTGGGCTACCTTTACATGCCCTGAGGCACTGGTCTTGCAGGGGATTTACTACAAGGATGCCCAAGCCAACAGAATATGATTTTTTACAAAATATACAAAAAAGGTGATTATATATATATATATATATATATATATATATATAATCTCCAACCATGACATTTATTGATCACCACCGGTTTACTGGCTTATTGCATTTTATTCCCTAAATAATCATGATTTTGGCACCATCATTATCTTTGTTTCCCCATTGCCTAAAGTCCCATCTTAAATGACAGAACTGCAATCTAAATACCATTTCAGTCTACATCTAAAGCCATGGTGTTCTGTTCAAAGAAGAGTACTTTTGGTATATGTAGTATATTCATTAACATTTGGAAACATTTTACTTCATATGTAACATGAATTTTCCAATACATATCAAACTATTTGGGTCCCAGGAATATTTTGTTTGAACTAAATAAACAATAAAAGATCCAATCTCTAAATGTTTTTAATGATGAAGATAAATATGACTAAAATGCTTTTTAAATATATTAACCCAAGTAATTATCACTATATCCCTGTGAAAAAAAGGATAATTTTGTGGTGTATTTTACTAGAGAAAATTAAATTAGGAAAAAGGTAGGGTACTGGATCCTCTGAATACTGAATCTAAGCTTATCTTCCTTTAGCACAGGGCCTAAGCCATTGGAAGTTCTCCACTAAGGTTGAGAGATGTGAGGATTGCACTCACTGATACCTGTCAAAAAGTCTAGAAGATTTATACATCTGTCTCAGCTGGATCCAAAGAAACTAGGAGAGTTAAACTTGGAAGATGAATAAACACAATGGTGAAATTCTCAAGAGTACTGGGGCAGAACAAAAACTCTCCATCCTTTTAGCATGTTTAGATATCTCATTTCAAATCCTTTCTCTCCTGTGTAAATTACATGGGTGAGGAGGAGACATAAATTCACTTAGCACAGCCAAACACTTTCCCAGTATTTTCTCCTACTTTTCATTACTTTTTCTCTTCTAATTTTCATTCAGAGGTTTTAAATAAAGAGACAAGAGCAAAGCTTTCAAGTTGTTCAGTTTCCTTTCTACCGTGTTTAAATATTATTCCAGAATTCCTTTCTCCCCGCCTTCTCTCTTTCCTCCACAACAGAACTAAAATGAATGTCATGGTTGCTATTGACATTATTACTCCAGAGCTTAGATCTCTGGGACTTTAGGGATTTAAATACTTCTAGTACAAATCTGGGCAACTATATTTAATCTAGGTTAGAAGTCTCTTTTGTCTATGTTATTTTAAAATTTAGGGATTGATTTTTTAAAATAGAACTCATGTCCGTCTTTCTTTTCCTAGATCACTGCCAAATACAAATACGAAGAGTCTGAGGACCAAAGCACTCAGCAAAAGTCAGTCAGATACTTGTAGTGTTACGGGCTCTAGACATTAGAATAAAATGTAGGGGCCAATCAAACTTGCATATTAAGCAGATAGAACAAGTGATCCTGAGCAGTAAAATGCATTGCATTAAGGGATCAGGGGATGGGAGGAGGGAGGTAGAGGGGTAGGAGGGATATTGAACAAATTGTTTTGCTGTATTGTGTGAAGTAGGACTATGTGACAACAAATCCCATCATTATCTACAATTATAATGCACCAATAAAAATAAATTTAAAAAGAAAAGCTAAAATAAATGAAAAAAATAACAAAATTAAAAAATGCTTTGCATTGCCAACCTTAGGAGCCTAAAAGCCTGAGTTTAAAACTAGCTTAGCACTTCATAGCTATATGATTTGTCAAATTGCTACATTTCTATTATCCATAGTTTTTTAATGTGTGTACTAGAAATCATATTTGCACCTAATCTCAAAGGTCTTATGATGATTAAATAGATAAATGCCTAGGCTACATTTATGATGATATCTAATAACAGCACAAAAGTTAAGCATAATAATATAAATACTTGTAGGTGATTGGACAAGAGTGGTGGGTAAAGAGGAATTCTTTACAAAGTACCTGGGAGTTGCTCAACTCACAGGGATAGATATTGAGAAGTTCTCGTGAACTAAATTAGACATTTAATGCTGAAGCCTAGATTCCAGAACCTGTATGTACTGAGTTTCATCTCATAATTGCTGAATGCATTAGAAGACCTCATGAGGTCAGAGTGAAGAATAATGTGAGGAATTCTTCCACTACTTCCCAGACACACAGAAATGGTGTGGGGAACTGGAGCATGAGAAAGTTAGGGAGCAACACTCCCCCATCAAGGAGAGAACAGTAAGAGAGCTGTTATGAAAAGGCAAAGACAAGAACAACAGTTGCTGTCTGAAAATTCTTCCTCTGCATAACAAAAGTTCAAGCCATGTGCTATTTGCCTCTTAGGGTTATAGAAGAGAGTTACGTAAAGCTCCATTTAAAGAGCATTCTTTTATAACTGAAATTCTTCTATTTTTCCTTAGACCTGGCTAGCAGAGAGGATGTGTTTATAGTACTCTTGTACAGATTAAGGTATGAGGAATTGATCTGAAGATTTTCCCTTGCTTGAGTGCATGCCCTACCCTAAAATACCATGGTATTTTAGACAGAAGCAATGTTATATATTTCTTGCATGATTATTTTATTAATCCCATAACCCCCACCAACTAAAAGTACCATAAGAGTAGAGACCTTGTCTGATATTGTTTGTAATTTTATTCCCTGTACCAAACGTAGTTCCTGAAATTTAATAGAAACTCCATAAATATTTGCTGTATGAAATAATGAATTAACCAAAAAGAACATAGGCACTTTTTCTCATCTATGACCTCAAAAGAAATTCTTGGAGTCTGACAATTACACATATCAAATCAAATAACATGAACACTAGATGATAAATGTTAAACTTTAATTGACTTTTTATTTAGAGAAGGACAGTGAAAGAGAGAGAAAAAATCAATTTTATTTAATTTTTCATATGGTTTTTGTTGCTCTAACACTTTGTTGTGTACGTGGTGCTGGGGTTCAAACCCATGTCCTCGTCCATGCCAGGCAAGTGCCATAACCACTGAGAAACCACTCCAGCCCCTTTACATTAATTTTTTATCCCAAATAAAATAACAAACACCTATAAAGCCAGGAAATATGCTTAATACTCTACCTGTACAGAGATTTTGCTTGCCTGTTATGACATGACTAGTCCAGAGTGTCTCCAAGCAAAGCAAGCTCCTGTTCATATGTGTCTGAGTCATGTGTTATTTTCTGACTGATTTTCCTTTTAGTATTGCTAAAAGTGTTCTACATTTGAGAGTATTCATGTTTTTTAAAAATAAAAAGAAATAAGAAAACAAACACAGAAGCAATACTAAAACAACAACCCCCTTTTTTATCAGTTCAACACAGTGTTGCATTGGAGGGAATTGCTGTTACATATTTATGCATACAGAGGTATTGACAAAGTATATTAAGCCCAATCCCAGTCCAGGATCTACCCCTCTTCACCCATTCCAAAATTTCATGTCTTCTCTGTAACAGCCCCGTTTTATAGATAGAAGTTAGCATATACATGTATATTAATTATTGAAATTTCTGGGTTTATATGCCTACCTACCTGAGTGTAGTTGGGTTCTTATGGGAATTAAGTGCACCCAACCATATTGAAAACTCCCTTTTTCCCTCCCACCCCTTCCTTCCTCCATATCCCCCTTTTTCCTCCAGCCTTCATAACTATGGTTCCCCCAGTTTGTGTGAACATTGACCTTTGGTGTGTTTATTAATTAAACTTAGTTTCATCCTAACTTAGGTTTAACTATAGCTTCCATAAATGAGAAAAAACATTTGGCCCTTTGGTCTCTGTGCTGGGGATATTTCACTCAGCATGATTTTTTTTCCTGTTTTCATCCATTTTGCTACAAAAGCCATCCTATCATTCTTTCTAATAGCAAGTGGAACTCCATTGCATATGTATACCACAGTTTAAAACAAAATCCCTTTTGACAGCACCACCACAGAGTTCCACATTTGACCCTGAGACATGAATTCTTTGCATACAAAAGCATGATGAAGAGATTAAAAAATCAATAGTGTTTCTATATTTTAGCAAGAAACTATCAGAAAATGAAAATTGAACAAATACTATTTCCAAGGGCACCCAAAATAAGTATCTAAACATGTAAGTACTTTAATAATATGAGACATTATAATTTAGAAAAGTATAAAGTACTGCTGAGTGAAGTAAAATGAGACCTAATTAAGTGGAAAGTTATACCATGGTTACGGGTTGCAAGATTAGATACTCTTTTGTGATGCTCATCATTCTAACATGTATCAGTATATTTTCAATGTCAAGGATCAGTACAATAAAAAACCACAGCAAGTTATTTTCTTAAAAACATACAACCTGGTTGCAAAACATTTATGAAAGTGTGAAGACTCTGGAGAAGCTAAGGCAATCATTAAGAATTCACAGGACATATATCACCAGATTCCAAGATATACTTTAAAGCATCAGTAACTATGACAACATAATAATATTGGTGTAAAAATGAACAAGTAGAGATACAGTATGGACAGCACTGTAAAACCATCAACATTCACAGTAATGTTGATGTAAAAATACAGAACAGGGAGCACAGGGATGCTCTGCACCAATCTGATGCATAGTAGACAGTACATGTGCTGCATGGGTCAGTGCTCACTGAATTCCCACAATTTCACTAGGGAAAACAATCAGCTAGATGTTTGGCATAATGTGCAATGAATGCATGAGGAAGTGGAATGGATCATAATTCCTAATATCAATGAATTTATATTCCAGATATTTTAAATAATTATGCCATAATAGAGCAATATAACAAGTTGTAGGGAAGGTTTACCAGTTTTACCTAATAAACATCCCAGAAAACATTAGAGAGACATAATTTTGAATGAATAATATTTCATCAAGGGAGAAGTTTATCTGCTGTTGGAACACAAACAAATACAAGCTGTTTGCCTTTTCCTGGTGTTAGTCCTGAAAAATATAATTTTATGCATTTCTGTTTCATAGCGACTTAGAAATAACACTACATTGTGTGAACAGTGAAGACATTATATATACTGCCAACGTTATGCGGTGTAATTTGCAGAAAAGAACATAATGAAGTTTACTATTATACTTACTGTAGGCATGCAAATTATAAATTTCATTTAACGGTCTATTTTCCATTTTCTTTCAGGCCCTAGCATAGTATGCCTTGACTGGTATATTACTTAGGTTTATGTTCATTGTTCTTCCTTTTGAGGAAGAGCAGTATTGTGTGACTCAACCAGGAAAGAGTAGCAGATGGTATCAGCAGTATTTAAAGCTACTTGCCAAAGTCATAAATTTTATATTAGCAAGATCTGGAAGGTAGATTAATGCATCATTACTCTGTTGTTTTAGAGTTCCCAGAGGCTGGTTTGAAATGATTTTGCCTAAGCAGTCCCAGTGAAAATTTAACTTTACTAAGACATTCTTCCCATTTCCAGAGCAAAATAAATCCACCACATTTTCCTAAGAAACTATTGAGAAAAATCCTTTGCAATGAACTCCAAGGAGAGTAACATTTGTACTCAAGTGTCTAGGAATTAAGGATAACCTTTCAAAAACACATTTCCTTATTCATAAAATGAAGCTAACTTCATCTACCTGTAACATCTTTTTCATTCTATGTTTATTTTTGTGTGGAATAAAAAGGACAACACAAATCAAATTTTTAATCCAATATATGGAACAAAGTAAGGCATCAAAGCAGAAACATCATTTTACTAAAGATAAACATGATTTGAAGTTTAGATTCCAGGCAAGTAATAGAGACAGAAAAAATGTAAAAATGTAAGAAAAGATGAAAAAATAATAAAAGAAAAAATGCTTTATGTTTTTAGAGGATCCATGTTGGAGACAGAGTGAGAACTCTGGTTAAATAAAATAACTAATTAAATTTTAAAAACCAGCATTTACACATATGATTTTGAAATTAGGCATAAAAGTAATAAATAATGAATTATTAAGAAGACACCAAGGAAGTTTTGTTTAAAGAAAACAAGTGTCTAGAACTGTGAATGAATAGGTGGGCAAGAAGTTAGTAAATTGTGAGCTTTTCTCTTTAGGCTTAGACTAGTAGCTTTCTACACTGGATACAGTGAAGAATTAAAAGAATTGTCATAGAAAATGTGGGGCACATAATGATACATTTAGCATGTTAAGGGAAGAGACAGTGAAGAAAAGGGTGTTTCATAAATGGGAATATAAAATGGATCAACCAGGCTAGGGCAGCGCCTCATCAGTTACAGCACTTGCCTGGCATGAGTGAGGACACAAGTTCGAACCCCAGTACCAAGTATTCAACAAAGTTTTAGAGCAACAAAAATCACATGAAAAACTAAATAAAAAATTGATTCTTTCTCTCTGTTTCTGTCTCTCTCTCAATGTCCCTCTCTCTTTAAAAAAAATGGATCAACCAAAAACAAGTTTTATTTGTTTTTTTTTTTAATTTAAAGCGACTGCAGGCAATTCTAGTGGAGATGTCCTGTAAATAAAAGTAGAAACTCACAGGATGTAAAGGTTAAAACCATAGATTTAGAGGTTAGATAGCAACGAGCTTAATTCTTCAATCTGTGCCCTTCAAGCTATGTCTCTGGACAATTTTAACCATGAATTTTGAATTAGAGTAAGGGCTGAAGCTTACCAGTGAGCAACGGAATGATAGAGGAGACCCCAAAAGGCACCAGGTTAGAGTAAGAAAATTGTGGATCCAATGTATATCTGTCAAGGACATTTAGGAAAAGAAAAGTCCAAGGTGCCGACATGTGACAGAGCACTGAATGAACAGAGATTTGGGAGTATTTGGATATAAAGATAAAAGGAAGGGAAAGAATCTAGAAACAACATATGAGAAAATATTGTTAAGAATCCACTTAAAATGGCTGTAATGTCGCCATGGGAATCTCAATGTAATTGTGAATGTGGAGACTATGTAAGTTAAAGTTAAAGAACAATGAATAATTCAGAAATAGAAACTGAAGTTCTGGCATATTAATTTAAGGAAGTCAAGTCAATAGTTTAAGCTTGGAATCTTGGAAATGGTAAAGATTTGAAAACTATTTAACTTTGCTATTGGTGTCATTTGCTTTTATCACTATATTCTAGGCTGGGAAAAAGTTGGTAGTACCTCAAAGTTATATCATCAAATAGTACGTTTGATATAAGGTTTTATCTGAAAAAGGATGAAAGAATGAAAAAATGGACAGTTTGGGGGCACTTATTCCATCTGATATGGAATGGGTGCCATTTATATCAAGAGGCACACTTGCCCCATGGTTATAAGTCTGAAATCCTGAGCTACGGTTTCACAACTGGATCTTCCTTTTTAATTTATTATTTACCTTTTAGAATTTCTTCTTGAAAGCTGATTCTACAATGTGCCATGTGCTTGAATTGGCAAACACCAATGCAGTTCCTCAGATTTTTCATCTATAAAATGGGGACAGTAACATTGCCTACCTTATAGGATGCTATGAATTCTGAGTGAGCTAATGAATGGAAAGTTTAGATTAGCATGGGGTGCATTGTGAGGTTCCAATAGATGTTAGCTATTGTTACCAGATGGCTTACTTATTTCTCATCATAATCCTTAAGATATGAACACTAAGCTTCTTCAATATAGTTGACAAAATTTCTATTTAAAGTATTGTGAAAAAGAAAAATGTTTGTAGATTTTCAAGTAAGTATCCTAAAATTAAGTTATTGAGGGACTGGGAAAGTGGCTCAGGGGTATCACCCTTGCCTGACATGTATGAGGACCTGGGTTCGAACCCTGTCACCACATATATGACTAAGTGTCAGAGCAATGAAAACCAGATGAAAAATTAAATACAATTGTTTATTGATTCTCTGTCTCTCTTTTTTAAAAAAATGTTAATTGAGCAGCTGAAGAGGTGGCATCGTAGTAGAGTGCTTGCCTGGCATGCGTGAGGTCCCAGCTTTGATCCCCAGCACCACATACACAACTAAATAAAGGAAAAACAAAAAACAGATGAAAAAATAAAATTAACTTTTTCTCTCATTCTATCTTTAAAGAAAAAATTAATAAAATAAAATAAAACTCTTGAGTTTTTGTGAATATTGACTACGATGCAACTAAAGATACGATGGTACTCTCTATATGTACTATACTTTGGAACAACATTGCTATCATCTCCTAAAGTAATTGTAAATTATGGCAATAAATATGTTAGGTTTAAAATAGCTGTCCAAAGTGTAGACAAATTTGGCCAATATATATGTAGTAGACATTTTTTTCTTCTTTTATTTGTCACTTTTATAACCCCAATTGTTTTGAAGGTCTTTGTGTACAGTTGGTTAGATATCCCTTTATAAAGAAAACACATTTTGAAATTAAGCAGGAACATTAAATTAGTTGTGTCAGTCAGCTTTCTCACTATAATGAAATACATGTGGCAATTAACTTATAAAGTGAAAAAGGTTATTTTGGCTCACAGTTCTGGATATTCCAGTCCAAGATTAAGTGACTTCATTATCCAGGGCCTCTGGCAAGGACTTCACATCACAGTAGGAGCAAAGTGCCCACTTCATAAGCCAAGAAATGAAAAACAGGAGAATTAGGGTCCAAAATTTACCTTTGATAGCCTAAAAACCTCCCACTATGCCCCACCTCTTAAAAGGTCCGGAGTACCTACCAATCATGCCACTCTAGGGACCAGGTATTAAGAACTTGGACCTTTAGAGGATACTACTCATATTCAAATCCTACAATATGAGTTGAAATGTTCTTCATAATAAAAGAATGATACAACGTTTGACTTCCTGTTGAAAGGGGTGGCAGGAAGTAAATGGATGGGAGAAGAAAAAAAAAACCCAAGGTTACATAGGAGTTTCATTCTGCAATGTCATCCTCTCCATGACAACTCATTCAACTATATTTAATTTTAAGTGATCTTTTATTTTATTGAAGATTTGTAATAAAGTATGAAAAATCCACTCATGATAATTTGAATCAAAAGAAATACGGTGTATGTGCTTGTATGTGTGTGTGTGTGTGTGTGTGTGTGTGTGTGTGTGTGTGTGTGTGTATGTTTTGCCAAGGATTAAATCCAGAGCCTTCTACATACTGAGCGTGTGTTTTACCACTCAGTTCTATTCCTAGTCCCCAAAAGATATTGTTGAAACACTGCTTAGTAGAATCTGTGGGAAATCTGAAGAAATCAGTAACAAAAACAGGAAGAGAAAAATGTAAGGTGAACATAAAACCACAAGCAAGTCACACCACACAATCCAAGAACTGCAAATTTCCAGAGATCATCAAACCAGGCATGTGGTTGCCACAATTGCCGAGACTACTTGACTGTGTGCTGACCATGTGGACAATGCGGGCTTATTGCTGGATGTTACAGAACCATGATTTAGGTGCATTGTCCACTGGTCATTAAACTCTTCACCAATCAATGATGTCATGAGCTGAACAATGCATAGAAATGTCCATTAGACTCTTTTTTATTTTTATTTTTATTTTTGAACAACCATACAAACTTTTAACAAAATAATATCAAATGTGTATAGTTTCTGGATACTAGATTTACCCCCAGGAGTGCCCCCCCAATTTCCCACCGAGATCCTTCCCTTACCCACAATATCTCTAAAAAAATATTAGGTTGTATAACACTACACCTTATCTAGATTTAACACATGATAATAGACCACCTTTCTGAATGGCCAGGGTCTAGTTCCAGCCTCCACAGATGAGTGGAGTCATTCGACCCTTGGATATCTGGATTAAACTGATTTTACTAAACAAATTTCTTCCATAGCCATCCATTTACCTTCAAAGCCTGCAATATCATTGTTTCTAATTGCTGTGTAAAATTCCATGGTATATATGTACCAAAGTTTTTGGATCCATTCATTCAGTGAGGGACATCTGGGTTGTTTCCATAATCTAGCAATAGTAAATTGAGCTGCTATGAACATAGATATTGC